>VACF01002562.1:162902-265171 GCA_006891605.1 Pleurozium schreberi | reverse complement strand
CCTACTACTATTCCGCATCATCAGTCAACAAGGTGGATGATAAAAGATTCAAAACTCTCCCACAAACCCTCATCAAAAACGACTGAGTGAAGCGGAGAAACCGAGGYGGAGAATTACGTTGGATTAAAATATTCAAAACCAATTTCAAAAAATGTAAAGAAAAGGGGAAAACCAAAGTCGAAACGAACGACACCAGAAACACCGCGCAAGATAAACCCCCTCACCTTCTGCCAATCGAGGAAAAATCCCAAGGCTGAGGCCGTTGGTAGTTTCCTCCCAAAATTTCCTGCAACTTCGCACATTCAGAACATTCCCACATGAAACACGCACACAAACATTCCCACCAAGAAATCAACAAAATCTGCTGCGAAAACTCGCAACACTCACAAATCCAGTGACTAATCGCAATTTACACATACGAAACCCTCACAATTGCGCACTCATCGCTACCCAACTGCACATAATCCGTGAAATCATCGTCCTCCGACACTGACAAGATTCAAGGTGAACCCAAACAGGCATTCCACCTCTCAAGGCTCGATCCCAAGATCTGCGCACAATGTCACACTATCAAAATAGGGTTGCAGCCTCCAACATCACTTTCACTTAAGCTCCGATCTGTGTTGTAAAGTCGGTTTCGGAAGTTCCTCCACCGCTGCGCTGCCACAGCAAAACAATGACACAGCCTACACTTGAATGGAGTATTTTATTACCTGCCGGGGTGCCTTTACCCTTATCCGCCGCACCTGATGAGTGACCCTTGGGTGCCACTTTTCATCCCCAGGGGCATCCGTCCGTCCCATACTCTAACTTCAGTGACGCCACTACCTCCAACTTATATTTTACTATAACTTAGTTTGACCTTTTACAGGGTTTGCAAGTTGCCACGGAATCCCCACGTCGGYCTGAACTGAATGCCGAAGTTTGTGGAAAAGGGGTGATTCGGAGTGAGTGGGGCGCTTTGGAGCAACAACCGAGGCGAGAGCCTTCTGCCCTTTTCGGATGGTTCCTGGGTTTCCATGCTGAGCCTTTTTATGTTGTCGTGATCAATGCCGGAGCCAACAGCGTCACTTTAGGGTTAGCTGTATTCCAGGGTTCATGTTTGGGACTTTGTGGGGAATGTAGTACTGTAGTTGATTCAACTTTTCTTTTAAAGATGGTGTTYGTCTGACGAGTGGGGTACAGTTCTGTTGTCGTCTGTCGGTTGTTTTCTCATTGAGAGTGAAAGTCGTGTGAACGTTTCGTGTATCTGTATCGCCTGTGCAACAACTTGCATAGCCAAAAATGAATTTCCTACATCACTTTTGGTGATAGGTATCATCAGGTTGAACACGAAGTAGTGGATCATGCTCATAGTAGTCTCCATGTTGTCTAATTGGAGCTGCAGTTCGCAATGGAGCTTCGAGCTCTAGGTGGTCTGCAACATGGTGCTAATCGATGTCAAGGCTTTGGGACCGCGCTTGGCGTGTATTATTCGGTCAGGAGCTCTTTTGCGCCACTAGGGCTTGGAATTCGGAGCTTGTGGGGCAATCCTCGTTTTCTGGGTAGAAGTGGAGCATTAAATGACGCACGGGTGTTGCGATGTAGCAATGAAGCGGATGCACGCCGGTGGGTGTTCTTTCATYGATCCTTGTCTATGAGAATGTGTGTGTTCTGTCTCTTTGTTTTATTGTAGTAAGACTTAGTTGTCATAATCGGCAAGCTGTGTCGTCTTGATTCCAAAACGCCCCACCGGCGATTTTTAAACCAAAGCCATAATCAAAAACTGCAACCCTAATTTCCCCAAACCTGAATGCAATTCGAGTGAACAGTAAGTCATGTCCATTGCCTGCATCATGTACACGTAGTGCGTGCGGTACTATATCGTGAGAGAATCCTTTCCTTTCAATCATAGCAGCCAGTCCGCCCTTCGTCGCCCATTGTGCTACGATCTCTCAGAATTTGCAATTGCGAAGTCGCAATCGCTCGCGGAAAACGCAATTGGAACTGAGGGGGGGGGCCGGGGTTCGTCAACAGATTCTGTCCAGGGAATTGATGATAACAGTGAGTGAGTGACGGAGTGAGTGGGTGTATTCTGGATGAAGATAGGATGAACTTGACGAAGAGCCTTAAAGGGCTCTGGTGCAGGAACACTCAAGTAAGCGAAATTGTGCTTCTATTTACAATCCTCGCAAGAATACACCGATTTTTTTTTCCGTCGACGCAACTATGGAGCTTCAAGCTGCGTCTGGATTGCATCATGGATTCTGTGAGTTTCCAAGTCTCATTAGCACCCCCAAGCTGAGAAGGTTTTCCAGCTGCCTCTTTGCACCCAAAGTGAGGAGGAGTTGCAGCTTGCAGGTCAGAATTGACTCTGCCGCGGTGGTGGTGAGCTGCAGAAGCGGCAGCGGCAGCAGCGGTGGAGAAGCAAGTGGAAAAGAAACGGAAGTGAAGAAGRTGGTGAGTTTGAAAATTGGGAGCCCAGTGGTGATTACGCAGGCGCCTCCGCTGTTGAAGACCGCGGAACCCATGCCCATGATGCGACCCAACAACGGGCTGATCAATGTGGGGGACGCTGGAAGGTGCGTGTTCATCTCCCTCCTAAGTTTGGTTGCAATGGGGACATGGCGAATGTGTGTGTTCTGTCTCTTTATTTTATTGTAGTAAGACTTAGTTGTCATAATCGGCAAGCTGTGTYGTCTTGAACCCTAATTGCAGAGTCGCGTTTTCTTGACCTTGACTGGAAATTACATTGGTACTAGAAGGAATATTTGCCTTGAGTGTTATCCATTGAATCTTTTCTTTAGGTCATTAGCAATGTGAAAGACTTTTTAGCAATTTGAAAGACCTTCCAGCAATTTAAGTTCCCTTAAATAAGGATCGGACCTCTTCGCAGATGATGATAATGAATTTGAATTTTTCAGCTGTTGCTAAGAGAGTACAGTACCCAATCTATGTCGTTTGTTTCGTAATTTTTTGGGGTTTTATTAAGTTTGCTATTAATTTACAAAGTCAATATGGTGTCTTTCCCAAGCCCATCCTTATTCTGACCTTCCTAACTCCTTAAATCCTTGCATGAAAAGGTTAAACCAAGGCACTTTCTGGAATGAAATCTTATCACGTGGCAGTTTCCATTGGTTTGAAGGTGGTATTTGAATGGCATTGAGTGATATTGTTGACGTATGGTTAACGGAGGCAGGCAGGATTGGGACATCTACTTGACTATCCTAAAGTTCCAAAAAGCTCAATGGAAAAAACAGCTGCCAGTCGATGTTCTCGCATTACTCTTGCACATCACCCTTGACCGTTTGATTCTTTTGCGACACCGGTCTGCAACCAACACACACTTCATCACGGTTTTGGCTGTTTTGATTGATAGGTCGTATGCGGGGTCGGGGGATACCACATCGGTCGATGAGGAACTGGACTTCTGGGAGTACGAGGCGAGCCAACATTCGGAGGTAGCGAATACTAAAGTTGTCAGGAGAGCAGATGCTGAAGATGAGCTTGCATCCCGAGTTGATGAAACAGAAACGCATGAGAGGCCGGAGTACGTGGTGCCGAAGATTAAATACACAAGGGTATCAAAAGGTTTGAAGCCGAAGGACCGCGGCTTTTCCAGAGATAGGCAGACGGTTCCTAAGCCTAGAATTAATCCGTATTCAGTGCTTATGAAAATGATTGATCCAGCTAACGACGACGAATATCTGGATTCGGACTCTAGGTGGCAGGCTTCGGGAAAGGTCAAAGACAACCAAGCTGTAGTTTATGATATGAATTCTACTGGATTAGGTTATTCCAGGGCTGTGGGTAACGTGGTGGACGACGAGGTTCGTGATGATACTTGCAGAGAGAAGTTCGGATTAGATACGGCTGACTTTGTGGAGACTGTGGGAGAGGCTTGGCAACAGGATGAGGCTCTCGATACTGAACAAGATAGCGATATGAAAAGTGACCTGGTCTTTGGAAGCTTTGAAGAGATTGATTCGAAATGGCACCTGCCAGGCGGAGATGGTACAGAAGTTATGCTCTCTGGCACCAAGGTTGCAACTTGGATACCTGAATCTGTGATGGCTTGAGCTGAAATGTATAATCAGTTGAACTGACATATTGAGTGTTGCCTCCAGAATTTATTGGGCAGTTCCATCGCTCAATGTGTGCATTTCTTCACTGAGAGCAGCTCATTTTTATTAACACATTTTTTGTGATTGTAGGTGGGTATGTACGATGCCAGTAAAGCATGACTAGTTTTGACAATGTCAGCAAATTCACGGCTTTTGAAAGAAGGATTACCGTGAGGATGGTAGATCATTTACCTAGATTCAAGCTCCCTCCCGCACGTTCTTTGCAAGTCCGCAGCCATTTGTTACCTTTACGGTCATTTGGCTGTGTTCAAAGTCAAAGCTGCAAGAACCCACTGGTCTGATGGGCAACACGTCACACATTAGAATTTTCGATGTGTGACTCGTTTTCGTTTGGTTGATGAACAAGCGGGGGTTCGGGAGACTTTTCTGGGGCTTCCAATACAGCAATGTCATCTTTGACTTCAGCAACATTCTCAAGTGGTGGTGCAGGATCCTTCTCCGTTGATTTCCTTCCCTGCACAAAAGGAACACAAGCTTCACRTACTTCTCGTTRMTTWAGTAATTTAGTACACTTYAATAAATTTTAGAGTCCACTCCTAAACTGTTCTCARTAAATCACATATTCAGAACAATTATCTCTTCTGTCAGGAACGGTTTACAGTTTTCTAGTCATGTGTACTGTGACCCGGTCTCTGCTAATGTGCAAGATTGTGTACTCTCCGCTCAACTTAGCGTGATGAGGTAAAACATTGTAACACATGTACTTGAAATAGATTTTCTTTTGAAACTGGTTGGTAGTTGGTCTAAAGTTTTCACATTTGTATCTCCACTTTAGGCCTCTAACACCAGCCGGTGGTTGTCTTCAATCATATTTTAATTTAGCAATGCACAGGTCAACAATTGGAAACTTGTCGGAAGGGATTGACATTTTGTCCAAATGGACATACAGAAAATAATTTTGTCTATGGATAATAAAGCAACACAGATGCTTCCGTGACATGCTTCCGTGACAGCACTTTTTATATGATTGGTCTTGTTCGTTTGACCACTTCACGGAGTGCTTCAAATACCATCATTCCTTAAAATGGTCAGGCGGACAGGACCACCCAATCCAAATTAGCCTATTTTGTTTAAATGTCTTGCCATCTTTTGCCATAGATTCTAAAAAATTGTCGAGACTCAACTTTTTGCTCGGCCTCATAATTTACCCAGAGAAATGTAACTGGGCTGGGAGTGAACAACAGTTTTGTAAGGAATCTTTCAATTAATTTTCAAGATTCCAGCAGGATCTTTCATAGTTGGTCACGCATCGATTCTGTAGACAGTTACGATAATCTTTTATAGCACTAGCCACTGTGGTTCACAATACTATGCTCACAATTCTTGGGCAGAAAAAAAGGATATGCAAGAGTTACGAAAGAGTGGACACATTGCGGTTAGCAAGGCAAGCTTCTAGAAGTTGAGGCAGCACGATCCCAGCTTGGCCACAAAGCAGCAGGTCGCCCTGGGGTCGAACACTTGGGTCTGAATCCACAATAATCACTCTTCCGTTCCTTCTTTGACAAAATTTCACAATCATGTTGGCTGGTGACACCTGTCACATTAAAAATTGTCAGGAGAATATGAGTCGATTGTCATTTGTGCTTGAACAGCAATGAGACATGCATACATGCTGGACATTATCGCTTRTGCGGTTCCTCCAAAAGGAACGACCTGCATAAGAAAGATAAAGATGGAAATTCATACGATAGTGTCAAACTTCAGTTCGTACCGTAAGAGATGTGCCAACAACMAGGACCACATCTGCAGTCATGGCCACAGCCATCGCTCCCTCAAGGATTGAATTCGTCAAAGCTTCCCCAAATAGAACCACATCCATCTTCATCACACCGTCGCAGATCTTGCACTTGGGCACTTTTGAATCCTGCATAACCATGGTGTCAATTGTGAGGAAGAGAACAGMAMGCACATCCAAGTAGAATCCTTAAAGAGGACACGCTAGTTCATTGCTGGAATGCAAGAATTAGAAGAAACTCCAGAATCATTCGGTCCCCATGACTCTTCGTTCCCTAYTTTCAATATTGCACAACCCCTTGGGAACTTTGGTTCTGTCCCCAACTTCGGGATTATTATAACACACCAATATACGTATTACTGGGATACGGTATGAATAAAATATGGATCTTGAAGGTTTTATTCACAGGGTAAATGATCTCATCAATACGCTTGACTCTTCAACAATTGTATTATTATCTTATTCATTTGATTCTAAATATCTTCTTTTCACGAACATTCATTTCAGTTCTGGATTATTCATGGCCGATTACATAATTGGGAACCCCTACAGGAATTGGATCCCAACCGCACTTAGACCAACCCGAATTGACACAAATTACGTTTCTAACAAGGACTCTCAATTATTTATGGCTAAAACGGTTGCTAACCAAGTTCAAAAGGGAAGAAGAAGCAAACTCACTTGGTCTTGGAGCTGTCCAATTGCTTCAATAGAAGACATTTGTTCACGACACATCATACATGTTGATGTGGCTGCATTTCCATGGAGCTCAAACAAAAAGGCACTTCCTGCTAGCTGCAAGAATACTAAAGACATTAGTCCATGTCAATGAAAGCTTTCAAATGCAGATTGAAGATAACCGAAAAAACTTAACCTGAGTATCCAAATGACTAAAGTAGCTGCTTTCATAAGAGTTGAAAKAAATCAWTTAGRAACGTAACAAATGTGCCTAAGCAATGAAAAAAWCGTACTCTACAATAAAAATAYGTAGACTTCATGTTACTAAAATCACKTGTTAGCTTCCAAAGTGGAATTTCCAATTCAGCTGGGGTTARTAACCATTGGCATGTATAGGAAACGWGCCCCACATGCTCAGACTCCCGTAATGTACCCGTAATTTAAATTGCTGCTTCCAGGTTAAATACTTCGATTTTCAGATGCCCCGAATTTGAACTAAAGTAAGAGGACATGAGATGTCTAATCCCTTCACCTTATGAAGGTTGTCAATGTTTTGCGTGATGACACAGGACACAAGATCTTGCTTCTCCATTTCTGCAAGGGTGATATGTGCTGGATTTGGCTGCGCCTTAGCTATTGTTGATTGCATCTCTCGTGACATCTCCCAAAAGAGCTCTGGTCTGCATAACAAGATACAAGTTGCTCTTTTAGGGCACTAATGTAGGGCAACGGACATTACTATTCTTGAGAATTTATTCATAGCTGTCATTGAAAGGTGCGTCCAAAAGATGCAGTCAATTATCACACTATTGATGTGATGCTTTACATTCTTTGCAGACTAAAACTCTTTCTAGTTAACAAAACAGACCCGAAAATGGAAAGGGGTAAATCTACAGATGCTGGTCCTCTGCACTAGTGTGATACTGTACAATTGCAAAACGAAACTAAGGACAGGAAATTGATAATGAAAGATTTTCCAACACCAAGGTACGTAAACGATCTGGAAGGACGAGAGAGCAGATGGCTAAAACTARAGGAAACAAAAATCGGCAACATACTTTGACTGGAAAATATTRAAGTCGCAATAAACAGCTGGRTCAAACTTGCTCCAGAGACCTCCAGGGCTGCGAAAATCTGGTATTCCTGAAGRGACGCATACAAAACGCATACTGAATATTACTGATTCTTAAGCAAAATTCCAAAAATACAAAGGCACCATGCCAATGATACTGGAGGTGCGTTCTCCATGCAAATTTCATTGTCTCCCATTCTTGATCTCAACACTTGATGAATTGGGTTTCAACAAGTTCGTTGAAAAAGCTGTGTGGAGGACTTTGAAGAGGCCACATCCCAATTCATCGAGAATTTTTTGTTCAAATGAACTGCGACTCCCGGTAATATCATACAATAACTAAATTTCATAATGATAATACAAAGACATAAATAAAAGCTTACGGAAAGACGACCTCACGTTTGCTGCATAAAGAAGTTCAACCCTGGAAAAGCAAATGGAGATGACGATCGCCTGGCCTATGAAGCAACCTTCTGAAAAAATTCTCGAATGAATGAATGCATGCATGCAACAGCCAAATATACACACAACCCTCTCTAATTGCACTACCCAGGAGGACAATGAGCTCCTGTCACAACTGGATATGTGAAAATTGTCCAATTAGAGATGTGTACACAACATAACAGAATCTGACATGCGCAATTACAGAGTAAATAGGGAGCCTGAAATGAAAAAGAATGCTATTAGGGATCCTATTGCTCAATCAGGTTCTAGTCCATCAGACTAACCTGATTCTACCGAGATACCGGCTCCAGTGAAAGCCACCACGTTGTTAGAGCTTGTAATCCAGGAAGCCGCTGTCCTCAGCTCCTCGAAGTCCATTTTTTCTCGTCACATTTTTTAAGGATTGAAAATCAAACATTTTTTTTTGAAATTTTTTTCCTAGACTTTCAACTCAATTATTCAACACAATTTTTTTTAATTCAAGGTTCTCAGTGCAGAAAAATCTCACAAATGGCAGACAAAGCCATTTGAATTTGCAAACTATTGTTTAAAATAACTTCTTTTTTCAACTTTGAATGCTAATATCTTCCAACCTATACGGTCAAACTTTGTGAAATTTTTACCACAAGATCTCAAACAAGTAGAGTACAAGATCCTATGGCTAGATTATAAAGAAAAAGTGATTTTTGTTTTCTTGTTTAAACGCAACAAAAATGGCAGTTTTGAGTGCTTTTTGACAAAAAAAATGGCCTTGGTCCCTTAAAGGTTGAGTGGTCGGAAATAGGTGATCACCAAATATATTCTTTCATGGAACCCCAATTAATGTATTTTCTCTACCTATCCATTGCATTTCAATACTTTCAACTTTTTCCCCTAATAACCTGATTGTGACATTAGAAACAATTTCTTTTGCTTTTCAACAAAACTAATAAAATGAAATTTTTAAAGCATAGTTTCTTCTCCTCTTGGAAATTTTGATAAAATATAACACCACAATGTTCTAGTCTACAATGTGCTTCAATTACAAGATCTTTTTTTTTTTTTACCACAATTTGTATTTGATATGAATTCTTCATTTTCTTCATAAAAAAATTAATGATTTTTTGAAATTTCCACAATAAAATTTTCATTTTTTATGGAAAATATTAGACATGTGATTTCATCTTCAAAACTTAAAACCAAAAACTTTTAGTTATAAATAGAAGATACATAGTGAGGGACTTTGAAGTTTGAGTCATAGACTCTATATTTTAGGAATTCACAAAAAAGCCCCCCAAAATGTCCCGGTAACCATTCTTGACAATTAGACTCTTGTACAAAAAGTGTCCTCAAAAGGATTTTTTTTAACCGTTTCCATACTTAATTGCAATGGGTGGACTATTGATCCTTTCGATTTCAATTTTATGACCATGCTATGAGACAGTTCAATGACCTAAGGAGTTTTCATTTTGAAAATTCATAATAATTACAGGGCTCGTCCAAAATTTCTAATTTTTTTTTAAATTCATTATTTCGATTGCTAATACTATAAAAAAAAATTCTAAGAAAAACAAGTGCCTCCAACTATGCTGAATTGCTTATTTAAAAGTTTTTGGTGTTTTCACCTTAGAGAACCTCAGAAGGCCCACAATAGTTCGTACATGTACTATACTAACTTAGACCTTGAACGCCGCTCCGGACGTTTTCTGTCCTCTGCATGATAGAGAATCAAACCATGTAGGACAGAATTGCAACTTTTCATCCTCTGTATTAAGAGTGGAAAGGAAAGATCTTTTCTAGTACTTTGACTTCCAATGAGTATATTTGGCTTTTCAAAGTAGATGATGGCACACGGTATAAAAAATGCATGATTTCCACAGCCACCGGCCAGTCCTTCAAGGGTTAGTGTCGACCGACCTCTGGTGGTAAGACAGTTGCAATGTCGAAGCTGTTGTGGGTCCTTGAGGTGCTTTCCGATGAATGAATCCCGCCACACGAGCTCCTCAAAGTTGATCTTCAAACTAGAGAAAAACAATAAGAAAACACTACAATAATCTCCAGTTGTCGTGATGTGATCTTGGCGTCCCACTTGCACTTGCAAGCGGCAGAATGCCTCGAGAGAAACACCACCTTTTCATCTGCAGAGATTTGTAGCTCAAGATAGTATGAGTCCCGAGATGTGAAATATCGAGCTTCTAAGCTCTTTGCCTGATGAGTTCTTAGCCCAATCGCAACAAGTCGCCATCTCCGTTTGCGCCAGGTTTCCGATGAAGGTGCAGGATTCTTTTGAGCAGTAGCGCAAGTGTGAAGGTTTTAACTCCAGAACATGGCGTTAGATTGGCAGAGACGATCAGGGAAGTCGACCTTGGATGGCATCAGCCGGTCTCTTGCACGAAAGGGTCTGGACATCCTGGACATTACGGGCGTGACAGCAGCGTACAAGCACAACTCACGGCGTGTCATTGACGGCGTCGTTTGGAACCATGTTGAGGAGACTCTGGGGTCTGACAAGTATAAGAAGATTTGCAACAAACGCACAGTTCTGGAAAACATACACTATTGTCAATCAGGTCCTGTTCACTAGGCCAATACTTCATCACCGTCTACCCGTGTCTGTGAAGTCTGCTTAGGGTTTCGTAATGAAGGGAAAGAAATGCTTAATTCCTAGTTWTATTTGAGTGGGCTTATTTGCGTGAATTTCGTACTTGTGTAACAGTGGGTTATCCTGCGCTGCATGCCAAATTTCTTTCTATGAATTTCTTGACTTAGGGTTAACAACTAGGACACTGCAATTACCCACAATTCGAGCCACCACCCTCTTTCCAGATGCTTATTCTCATGAAGCACGTTGCCCTAGTCGCTCACTTTACACGTTTATGAAATTGTGGGTAGCTTCACACCTTSAGCATCACGAGATAGGCTTTTTTTCCTTTTCTGATTGATCGAATTCTCAGCTGAATTTTCGTTTTGGGGGAGATCAGGGTTGTCATTTGTGGATGGGTTTCACAATCCACACAAGGTGGTACCAGTGCCAGGAGTGAGCACACTGGATGMTGCCGTCGCAGCATCATCGTTTTTAAACCACGACTTCCTTGTGGTGGAAGTGAGCTATGGCAGCAAACAGCTTTTCATCAGGGCAGAGAAGAGCGGTCACACTCCGGAAAAGGCCGGGATCCTCCTCACCGTGGATTCCAACTTCGAGGAAACACAAGAAAGCGTTTGTCTCTTCACCATCCCGTGCTGTGGGAAGGAGCTCGGCTTAGCTGAACTTCTGGACATTTTGGCCGATCACAACCCGGACTACTCCCTCCGAGACCAGAAYTGCTGGCAGTACACGCGCAGGACCGCAAGACGGCTGCTTGATCGGTGCAAGCAGCTGCAGGGGTTGAGTGACGAGGAGCTTCGCAGACTGCAGATCGAGGAGGAGACCATAGAGAGCAGGATTGCAACCGGCCAGCTGAAACGCGTTGTGCGCAATGGGAAACAGGGAGTGAAGAACATATGGTCCAAAACTTTTGGCTGAATTTGGGATTCATCAGATAAGAGCCAAGGTAGAGACTGCATTAACCATAGAGTACAGTAGAGGCTCCATGGATCATGCAGGTGAGCTTTCATTTGTGCTCAGTGTGAGATACTTAATCTATTGACCTTTCGGTTTTTTGCTATTGATACTTTGCTTAATACAAAATAAACATTCAAACTTTTAGATGGTGCAAGTTTCCTAGATTGGCTTAGGGGTGGTGAATGGAACCTCTCCCTTACCGTTTGGTGAATGTAGACTTTACATTAGCAATGACCGGGTGAAACGGAAACTGAGAAACCATGGTACTTAGATTGAAATTCCAAATCAAAATTTACAGAGTTTWCACAACAGTTCGGATTGATCGCTAAAAAACCCTGGTTGATCATTGACCATCTAAGACATTGAGACCTTTCCAGCCGTAACAGTTCTGTAGATGCTTTTGGGACAGACATTCCACTGAAGCTCACACAGAACATACTCCACATGAGAGGAAGTTTTGTCCTCCGGCAAGTCTGGAAGATCTCGCCACTTGCCAGTGGACAAGTCAAGAAGCCAGCGTCGTTGTTGTTGTTGATGGGAATGCGCCTCTAGAATCAAAAGGGTCTCGCATGCTTGAAGCTTCACTTTGCATTCTCCCTGTGGAAATTCCGCAGGAGRGGGACACCGGTAGCACTTGTTATACACTTGTCCACCACTGTCATACTCGAAGATTTTATACTCTGAAGCTCGCCCTTTCTGCAACAGATAAAAGCAATGGTCTTCCGTACATGCAACGGTTTTCACACATGTACTGGTATACTCGCTTGGCCGACTCTTGAATACTCCTGCAGCAGAGTCATAGAAACAAAATCCAGCTAGAATACCGTCTAGCGGGTTTCGGGTCCCTCCTAGAAGCAAGTCGAAATGCCCTGTCCTTCGAACCGGTCCCGCACAACGATGTGAAGTGCACAAGATTGGAGTSGATGACTTCTCCGCCGTTTCCCATTCCCAGGCTACAGAATCAAACACATGGGCCCTGATTCTGCCTCCGCGATTGCCCTTCATTATGGTGACAAACAGAACCCTAAAACTATTCGTTTGGCGGTTCACGTACAGCTTCGCTGCACACTGCGAAAAGTCTGAAACAGGTAACAGAGGGAGTCGAACCTCACCTCCCGTTACCGGATTCCATACTGACATGCACACTCGTGGTGGCCCCCTTTGCTCCGCTAGCCACATCTCCATGGATTTGTAAAGAATACACACCAAACCACCAGCACATGCACAAATCGTGACACTCCAGCGACAAGGAGGGGCCCTGTATTCGAAGGTTTGCCACTGGGTTGTTCTTAAATCAAAAGTGTTCACCGAGAATTTACCATCCATGTCCCCGGGGCAGATGACTGCAAACCTGCTGGAACACTCCTCCGCTGCGCACACTCGCCGAAACTCGGAGGAGGGATCCTCCAAGCTCTGCCTCCATTCCTTGGAAAGAACGCGCAGGCGCTGGATTTCAGGCACGGGGAGGTGGGCAAACACAAGATGCAGCAGCTGCGGAGGCAGAGCATGCCAAACATTCGCGTTGATCAGGTCCTCATTCCAAGGATGTCCTGGTGGCAACATCAGTTCATTCGCTGCCACTCGCCGCGATTTCCTACTACCCAACGTTTGGAGAGTCCCTTCGGAAACAAGAATCTGTTGGGCCGCCAAATTGAGCGTCGTTCTCAAGCCTGGGGCTTCCGCATTCCCTGATAAAAAATCTTCTAGTTGATCTCGCAAGACTCGTGCTACATAATGGAGGACATTCGACGTGTCTTCCGCCATCGTGTCTGTCAAAGACACCCCAACCAATTGTTAAGAAACATAATCTCCGAACTCGCCTGTAAACTCAAAAAACAYACCTAATATCCCAAGCTAGATTTCAGTAACAGTTGACCACTCCATGGACAAKACACAATCTTGCAATTCAAATCCCTTATACAACTTAGAAGGTCTCCATACCGAGAGTCTGCCAATGCACTCTTTGGAGAAAGACTTRTTTGTCARAAATTGGCAAACCCTAAATTGGCTTCTCGTTGAATCCACCACTCTTGTGCCTGACTGCCAGTTCGCCACTTCACCCTACCGACGCACTGAACGATAAAAACGGAACAAAGTCAGTGTTTCACTGGAAAACTCAAATCAGTTGCAAAACTGCACGCGATTTTATCCAGCGTCACACAAGCTAGGGTTTTCGGAAAGCTCGATTTCGATATCAGAGGATTTTCATTCTCTATACCGCAAGAACACGCACACTCTTCACTTACAACTGATTCTGCGAATGCCTTGATGAAAGCACCCGCGGACGAAACCTCATCTCATGGCAGACAGAGCAATTATGCTAGTCACTACATTCGGATTCGATAAAATACACCAGCGTAGGCACTTGGAAAACTTGCGCTGTCTGTATTCAGTTTAAGTGGACGGTCGAGATGTATCCTGACATACACTTGCACCGAAATGCGACATAGAATCACATGCACTGTAGTACTGTACCATCCAGCTCTAAGCAATAATCTCTCGAACGGAACTGCACGTCAAATCCTCCATTCGAAGTGGGCCCAACTGGCTGGAAATACCCTGGGTAAAAACGCTGGAATTTTTTTATTTTTCACATGAATTATTTGTGCGAATTCCGAATTATTATTTGCAATGACARACCCAGAATTAGCTAGGAGAAGTCTAAACTATACCCAGGACACGGCTCRGACAGTTTTCTTTTTTTTACTTTCACCTCCGCTGAATCCGTCTGCGCCTACTGGGAATGGAGGATTTGACATCCTGCCTGAAAGATGCATGCCATGCATTATTTCCACTTATTGAATAACTATCCAGAGAGATGGTCGGCCACCAACCCCAGGCCCCTCAAATCTGTCCCCTGACAAAAAAAACCAGCCCTTCAATTGAGGGAAAGACTTACACCCTCCTCCTCAAACAAACTACAAGCCCCACTTAGAATAGAGGATTTGACGTCCTGCCTAAAGGATGCATGACATGCATTATTTCCACTTATTGAATAACTATCCAGAGAGATGGTTGGCCACCAACCCCAGGCCACTCAAATCTGTCCCCCCCCCCCCCCCCAAAAAATAACCAACCCTTCAATTGAGGGAAAGATTTACACCCCCCTCCTCAAGCAAACTACTAGGCCCACTTGGAATAGAGGATTTGACGTCCTGCCTAAAGGATGCATGACATGCATTATTTCCACTTCTTGAACAACTATCTCCAAAAAAGGTCTTGCCACCACCCTAGACCCCTCAAATCTCTGCACAACCAAAAAGTTGTCAGCCTTTCAGTTGGGGGAAAAATTGCACCCCTCCCTCCTCAAAGAAACTTCTAGGCTCACTTGGAATGGAGAATTGAAAGTCCTCCCTAAAGCATGCATGACATGCATTACTTGCACTTATTTGCATAACTATCTAGAAAAATGGTCGGCCACCATCAGCAGGGCCCTCAAATCTCTGCCCGACAAAAAAAAATCCAGCCCTTCAATTGCGGAAAAAACTTGCACCCCCCTCGACAAACAAACTTCTAGGCCTATCTAGAATGGAAGATTTGACGTTCTGCCTAAAAGATGCATGACATGCATTACTTGCACTTATTGCATAACTATCTAGAAAAATAGTCCTACCATCACCCCCAAGCCCCTCAAATCTCTCCCTAGACAAAAAAAAAATCCAGCCCTTCAATTGGGGAAAAATTGCACCCCCCCTCCTCAAAAAAACTTCTAGGCCCACTTGGAAAGGAGGATTTGACGTCCTACCTAAAAGATGCATGACATGCATTACTTGCACTTATTTGCATAACTATCTAGAAAAATGGTCGGCCACGGCCCGGAGGCCCCTCAAATCACTTCCTCGATAGAAAAACCAATCCTTCAATTGGGGGGAAAACTTGCACTCCCCTCCACAAACAAACTTCTAGGCCCACCTGGAATGCAGGATTTGACGTCTTGCCTAAAGGATGCATGACATGCATTACTTGCACTTATTATATAACTATCTAGAAAAAATGGTCCTCCCACCACCACCAAGCCCCTCAAATCCCTACCCCGCCGAAAAGTTATCAGCCTTTCAATTGCAGGATAATTGCACCCCCCCTTCCTCCAAGAAACTCCTAGGCCCATTTGGAATGGAGGATTGGACGTTCTACCTAAAGGATGCATGACATGCATTACTTGCACTTATTGTATAACTATCTAGAAAAATGGTCCTCCCACCACCCCAGGCCTCTCAAATCTCTACCCCGCTTAAAAGTTGCCAACCTTTCAATTGGGGGAAAAATTGCACCCCGCCTCCTCAAAATAAACTTCTAGTCCCACTTGGAATGGAGGATTGGACGTCCTACCCAAAGGATGCATGACATGCATTAGTTGCACTTATTGAATAACTATCTAGAGAGATGGTCGGCCACCACTCGCAAGCCCCTCAAATCTCTCCCCCGACAAAAAATAACCAACCCTTCAATTGAGGGAAAGACTTGCATCCCCCTCCTCAAACAAACTACTAGGCCCACTTGGAATAGAGGATTTGACGTCCTGCCTAAAGGATGCATGACATGCATTATTTCCATTTATTGAACAACTATCTTCAAAAAAGCTCTTGCCACCACCCCTAGGCCCCTCAAATCTCTACCCCGCCAAAAAGTTGTCAGTCCTTCAATTGGGGGAAAAATTGCACCCCCCCCTCCTCAAAATAAACTTCTAGGCCCACGTGGTATGGAGGATTGGTCGTCCTACCTAAAGGATGCATGACATGCATTACTTGCACTTGTTGAATAACTATCTAGAGAGATAGTCGGCCACCATCCGCAGGCCTTCAAATCTCTCCCGCAACAAAAAATTACCAGCCCTTCAATTGGGGAAAAACTTGCACCCCCCTCCTCAAAACAAACTCCTAGGCCCACTTGGAATGGAGGATTTGGTGTCCTACCTAAAGGATGCATAACATGCATTACTTGCACTTACTGCATATTTATTTAGAAAAATGGTCGTGCCACCATCCCTAGGCCCCTCAAATCTGTACGCCGCCAAAAAGTTGTCAACTCTTCTGTTGGGGAAAAATTGCACCTCCCCTCCTCAAAAAAACTTTTAGGCCCACCTGGAATGGAGGATTTGGCGTCCTATCTAAAAGATGCATGACATGCATTTATTGCATTTATTGCATAACTATCTAGAAAAATGGTCCTGCCACCACTCCAGGCAATTCAAATCTCTATCCTGAAAAAAAGTTGTCAGCCGTTTAATTGGGGAAAAAATGCACCCTGCCTCCTCAAAGAAACTTCTAGGCCCACTTAGTATGGTGGATTTGACTCTCTGCCTAAAGGATGTCTGACATGCATTACTTGCACTTATTGAATAATTATCTAGAGAGATGGTCGGCCACCACTTGGAGGCCCCTCAAATCTCTCTCCCAACAAAATAAAAACCAGCCCTTCAACTAGGGAAAAACTTTCACTTCTCTCCACAAAAAAATTTCTAGGCCCACCTGGAATAGAGGATTTGACTTCCTGCCTAAAGGATGCATTACATGCATTACTTGCATTTATTGAATAACTATCTAGAGAGATGGTCGGGCATCACCAGCGGTATCAGGTAGAGAGAAGCGCCCCTAGGGAACACACTGGGTGTCTGGCTGCAGGTTGTGAGTGTAGATGAAAGGCAAATAAGAAAAACTTGAATCTTCACTTGATCTTCTCTTCAATCTTCAGTTGGCCTATCATGTGGTGGTTTTATAGGGTCAAAGATTAAGGTAGGGTGATAAGAAACCACGGGCTTTGGACATATAAAACGGGACGGTCAGACCACGAGCTGAGCCGTCTGAGGGATTGGATCCTAAATTTCAAACCCAGGGTGACCAGCAAACTTGCCTCACCAATGAGAACAACATAAAAATTTCGACCATGTGGGCACTTAACCCCACTTCGTCGCATCCACAACACAAAATGAGGCTAGTGTTGATGTAAACCAAACTGCCCGCAACAATAAAATAAATTTTACAAAGCCACAACCCACACACATAAACACACAAGTCTTCAAAACTCCTTCAATTCCATCTCCAATTTCCAAGCTGAACTTTGGATGAGTGTCACTGTTGATATACAACTCCAAATGAACTAAATGATAGCTTTACGGAAAGCTAATACAATCATCTACTTCTCTTCCAAATTTCAAACAATTCTAAAACTCTGTCCAACTTCTATAGCCATCCAAAGTTTTGGCCTTGAGAAGGGAAAGGCAGCAAACCTTCCTTTGCTTCCACACTCACAACTTTCTCATACAAACTACGAATAGAACGAATGATAGTTTCATAAAAAGCTAACACAATTTCTTACACTCCAAATTTCATTGCAAAACAAGAACCTGTCTGTCTTTTATGGTCAGTCGAAGTTTCTACCTCTTAATTTTAAAGGCAACAAACCTCACTCCACTCAAACTAGCACAACTTTTGCTTCACAACTCCAAATCAAGCAAATGAGATCAATTTGGAAACTACACACTATGATACACAATGCCTTTGAATTTCATTTCAAAATATTTCAAAGTCACAACACCATGGGTCTCCAAACATTCGGTTCCCCTAAAACAACATTGGGAAAAAAGATGAATAGTGTCCATCTTTTCCTCCCCTTTTCCAACACCTTTTTTCTCACCTAAACAAGTGTACATCAGCCCTTATCTCCCTCCTAAAGTCAACTTACACCTAATGGCCTTCATATTTGGCCCCCACATCTATATATTTATCTTTAACTTAGAAGGAAAATCACTTCAAAGTCAAAATTATTTCCATTCTTTCCTTCTACAACTATAACCAAACAAAATAATTTCAACAAAATACTTCAAATATGGATTGAAGTATTAATATTAAACTAATGCCTATTAAAGGTAAAAAAAACTAGAATTGCAAGGTTAATTTACTCCATCTGCAAGAATTGGAGAATGAGCCTGATAATCGCAGCGATGTAATTAACACGACCCGCCTTCGTTAAAGGATTTACTGGCCCTCTAACCAACGATGGTGACCACTACTTCTTTCAATAGGTTTCATCATGCAGTAATACTGATCGACATTGAGACCTTCAAAACATCCTTCAAATGTCACATCTCGGCTGCCGGGCTCAATACATCCAACCTGCAACAAAATCACCAGTGCCCGAGCGTCACGTTGAAGATTCCCGTGCCATCGCCGCTTCACACAAGGTTGCTTTGGCGGTCGAGAAGGCCCAGCTTCTTCTTGTGGACGCTCATGCGGCGACGCAAGGCTTAACGGCAGAAGAGGTTGATCTGATAGTTGTGACAATGAAAATTCAAATCCAGGCTGCAATTCTACTTCTTTGTCTTGGGACTCTAAAAAAACCCTCCAGTTCAACATTCTGACTATAAAGTGGAAAACAAATATCACTAATGGACTTCAATGAAACTCTAAAGCAAAGCCGTCCTTTTAAATAAATGGCATGTACCTCCACGAAACGTCATTTTGAAGTTATTCAACAAAATAGCGTCACCATGAAGCTACTCAACAGTACATATTATAATATGTTTTTATACTATGAACAAATTTACAACAGGACAGCGGGCTCCTCAAATCTCTCCCCCGACGAAAAACTACCACCCCTTCAATTGAAAGAAAAATTGCACAACCCCCCCTTCAAAGAAAATTCTAGGCCCAGTTGGAATGGAGGATTTGACATCCTACCTTAAGGATGTATGACATGCATTATTTGCACTTATTTGCATAACTATCTAGAAAAATGGTCGGCCACCACCCGCAGGGCTCCTCAAATCTCTGCCCCGACAAAAAATAACCAACCCTTCAATTGGGAAAAAACTTGCAACCCCCTCAACAAACAAACTTCTAGGCCCATCTAGAATGGAGGATTTGACGTCCTACCTAAAGGATGCATGACATGCATTACTTGCACTTATTGAATAACTATCTAGAAAAATGGTTCTGCCACCACCCCGAGGCCCCTCAAATCCCTACCCCGCCTAAAAGTTGTTAGCCCTTCAATTTGAGGAAAAATTGCCCCCCCCCCTCCTCAAAATAAACTTCTAGGCCCATTTGGAATGAAGGATTCGACGTCTTGTCTAAAGGATGCATGACATGCATTACTTGCACTTAATGAATAACTATCTAGAGAGATGGTCGGCCACCATCCACAAGCCCCACAAATCTCTCCTCCGACAAAAAATAACCAGCCCTTCAATTGGAGAAAAAACTTGCACCCCCCGAGACAAAAAAAACTTCAAGGCCCATCTAAAATGGAGGATTGGTCGTCCTGCCTAAAGGATGCATGACATGCATTACTTGCACTTACTGCATATTTATTTAGAAAAATGGTCGTGCCACTATCCGCAGGCCTCTCAAATCTGTACTCTGCCAAAAAGTTGTCAGCCCTTCTGTTGGGGGAAAAATTGCACCTCCCCTCTTCAAAGAAACTTCTAGGCCCACTTGGAATGGAGGCATTGACGTCCTACCTAAAGAATGCGTGACATGCATTACTTGCACTTTCTGTATAACTATCTAGAAAAATAGTCCTCCCAAGTCCCACCACCCCCATGCCCCTCAAATCTCTACCCCACCAAAAAATTGTCAGTCCATCAATAGGGGGGAAAATTGCACCCCTCGTCCTCAAAATAATCTTCTAGGCCCACTTGGAATGGAGGATTGCATGTCCTACCCAAAAGATGCATGACATGCATTACTTGCACTTATTGAATATCTATCTAGAGAGATGGTCGGCCACCACCCGGAGGCCCTACAAATCTCTCCCTCGACAAAGAATATCCAGCCCTTCAATTAAGGGAAAAACTTGCACCCTCCTCCTCAAAACAAACTTCTAGGCCCACCTAGAATGGAGGATTTGACGTCCTACTTAATGGATGCATGACATGCATTACTTGCACTTATTGCATAAATATCTAGAAAAATGGTCGTGCCACCACCCCTAGGCCCCTCAAATCTGTACGCCGCCAAAAAATTGTTAGCCCACCAATTCGGGGAAAAATTTCAACCCTTGTCCTCAAAATAAACTTTTAGGCCCACTTGGAATGGTGGATTGGACGTCCTACCTAAAGGATGCATGACATGCATTAGTTGCACTTATTGAATAACTATCTAAAGAGATGGTTGGCCACCACCAGCAGGCCCCTTAAATCTCTGCCCTGACAAAAAAAAAACCAACCCTTGAATTGGGGAAAAAACTTGCATCGTCCTCGACAAACAAACTTCTAGGCCCATCTAGAATGGAGGATTTGACATCCTGCCTAAAGGATGCATGACATGCATCACTTGCACTTATTGCATAACTATCTGGAAAAATAGTCCTGCCACCACCTCCAAGCCCCTGAAATCTCTTTCCCACTAAAAAGTTGTCAGCCCTTCAATTGGAGAAATATTGCACCTCCCCCCCTCAAATAAACTTTTAAGCCTACTTGGAATGGAGGATTTGACGTCTACCTAAACGATGCATGACATGCATTATTTGCACTTATTTGCATAACTCTCTAGAAAAATGGTCGGCCACCACTGAGGGGCCCCTCAAATCTCTCGCTAAACAAAAAAACCCTGCCCTTCAATCAAAGGAAAAAATTGCACCCCCCCCCTTCCTCAAAGAAACTTCTAGGCCCATTTGAAAAGGAGGATTTGACGTCCTACCTAACGAATGCATGACATGCATTACTTGCACTTATTTGCATATCTATCTAGAAAAGTGGTCGGCCACCACCCAGGAGCCCCTCAAATCACTTCCCCTACAGAAAAACTAGCCCTTCAATTGGGGGAAAAACTTGCACCCCCCTCCACAAACAAACTTCTAGGCCCACCTCGAATGCAGGATTTGACGTTCTGCCTTAAGGATGCATGACATGCATTACTTGCACATACAATATACCTATCTAAAAAAATAGTCTTGCAACCACCTCTAGGCCCCTCAAATCTCTACCCCACCAAAAAATTGTCAGTCCTTCAATTGTGGGATAATTGCACCCCCCTCCTCAAAGAATGAAAGAAACTCCTAGGCGGACTTGGAATGGAGGATTGGACGTCCTACTTAAAGGATGCATGACATGCATTACTTGCACTTATTGCATAACTGTCTAGAAAAATAGTCCTGCCACCGCCCCCAGGCCCCTCGAATCTCTTTCCCGCGAAAAAGTTGTGAACCCTTCAATTGGGAGAATAACTGCACCTCCCCTCCTCAAAGAAACTTCTAACCCCACTTGGAATGGAGGATTTGACGTCTACCTAAACGTTGCATGACATGCATTATTTGCACCTATTTGCATAACTCTCTAGAAAAATGGTCGGCCACCACCCAGAGGCCCTTCAAATCTCTCCCTAGACAAAAAAAAACCAGCCCTTCAATTGGGGGAAAAATTGCAGCCCCCCTCCTCAAAGAAACTTCTAGGCCCACTTGGAGAGGAGGATTTGATGTCTTACCTAAAGGATGCATGACATGCATTACTTGCACTTACTGCATAACTATCTAGAAAAATAGTCCTGCCACCACCCTCAGGCTCTCAAATCTCTACTCTGCCAAAAAGTTGTCAGCCCTTCAATTGGGAGAAAAATTGCATCTCCCTTCTTCTGTTCCTCAAAGAAACTTGTAGGCGCACTTCGAATGGAGGATTTGACATCCTACCTAAAGGATGCATGACATGCATTACTTGCACTTATTGCATACCTATGTAGAAAAATGGTCCTGTCACCACCCCCAGGCCCCTCAAATCTCTATCCCACCAAAAAGTTGCCGGCCCTTCAATTCGGGGAAACATTTCACCCCCTGTCCTCAAAATAAACTTCTAGGCCTACTTGGAATGGAGGATTGGACGTCCTCCCTAAAGGATACATGACATGCATTAGTTGCACTTATTGAATAACTATCTAGAGAGATGGTCGGCCACCACCCACATGCCCCTCAAATCTCTCTCGCGACAAAAAAAAACCCAGCCCTTCAATTGGAGAAAAAAACTTACACCCCCCTCGACAAACAAACTTCTAGGCCCATCTAGAATGAAGGATTTTGACGTCTTGCCTAAAGGATGCATGACATGCATTACTTGCACTTATTGCATAAATATCTACAAAATAGTCCTGCCACCACCTCCAAGCCCTTCGAATCTCTTTCCTGCAAAAAATTTGTCAGCCCTTCAATTGGGGGAAATATTGCACCTCCCCCCTTCAAAGAAACTTCTAAGCCCACTTGAAATGGAGGATTTGACGTCTATCTAAACGATGCATGACATGCATTATTTGCACTTATTGAATAACTATCTAAAGAAATGGTTGGCCACCACCAGCAGGCCTCTCAAATCTCTGCCCTGACAAAAAAAAAAAAAAAAAAACCCTTGAATTGGGGAAAAAACTTGCATCGTCCTCGACAAACAAACTTCTAGGCCCATCTAGAATGAAGGATTTGACATCCTGCCTAAAGGATGCATGACATGCATCACTTGCACTTATTGTATAACTATCTGGAAAAATAGTCCTGCCACCACCTCCAAACCCCTGAAATCTCTTTCCCACTAAAAAGTTGTCAGCCCTTCAATTGGGGAAATATTGCACCTCCCCCCCTCAAATAAACTTTTAAGCCCACTTGGAATGGAGGATTTGACGTCTACCTAAACGATGCATGACATGCATTATTTGCACTTATTTGCATAACTCTCTAGAAAAATGGTCGGCCACCACTGAGGGGCCCCTCAAATCTCTCCCTAGACAAAAATAACCAGCCCTTCAATTGGGAGAAAAATTGCACCCGCACCCTCCTCAAAGAAACTTCTAGGCCTACTTAGAAAGGAGGATTTGACGTCCTACCTAAAGGATGCATGACATGCATTATTTGCACTTATTGTATAACTATCTAGAAAAATGGTCATGCCACCACCCTCAGGCCCCTCAAATCTCTACCCCGCCAAAAAGTTGTCAGCCCTTCAATTGGGGGAAAAATTGCACCCCTCATTCCTCAAAATAAACTTCTAATCCCACTTGGAATGGAGAATTTGACGTATAGCCTAAAGGATGCATGACATGCATTACTTGCAGTTACTGCATAAGTATCTAGAAAAATGGTCTTGCCACCACTCCAAGTCCCTCAAAACTCTTTCCCACGAAAAAATTGTTAGCCTTTCCATTGGAGGAAAAGTTGGACCTACTCCGCTCAAAGATATTCCTAAACCCACTTGGAATGGAGGATTTGACATCCTCCCTAAAGGATGCATGGCATGCATTACTTGCGTTTATTGCATAATTACCTAGAAAAATGGTCCTGCAACTATTCCTGGGCCTCTCAAATCTCTACCCCGCCAAAACAATGTCAGCCCTTCAATTGGGGTCAAACTCCACTCCCCCCTCCTCAAAATAAACTTCTAGGCCCACTTGGAATGGAGGATTGGACGTCTTACCTAAAGTATGCCTGACATGCATTACTTGCACTTATTGAATAACTATCTAGAAAGATGGTCGGCCACCACCCACAAGCCCCTCAAATCTCTACACTGTCAAAAAAAACCAGCCCTTCAATTGGGGTAAAAACTTGCACCCCCCTCTGCAAACAAACTTCTAGGCCCACCTGGAATGGAGGATTTGACGTCCTACCTAAAGGATGCATGACATGCATTACTTGCACTTACTGCATAACTGTCTAGAAAAATGGTCCTGCCACCACCCGCAGGCCCCTCAAATCTCTACCCCGCGAAAAAGTTGTCAGTCCTTCAGTTGGGGGAAAAATTGCACGCCGCCTCCTCATAGAAACTTCTAGGCCCACTTGGAATGGAGGCATTGACGTCCTACCTAAATGATGCGTGACATGCATTACTAGCACTTATTGCAAAACTTACTATAAAAATGGTCTTGCCACCACCCCCAAGCCCCTCAAATCTCTATCCAGCCAAAAGATGTCAGCCCTTCAATTGAGGTAAAAATTGCACCCCCCCTTCTCAAAATAAACTTCTAGGCCCATTTGGAATAGAGGATTGGACGTCCTACCCAAAGGATGCATGCCATGCATTACTTGCACTTATTAAATAACTATCTAGAGAGATGGTCGGCCACCACCCGCAAGCCCCTCAAATCTCTCCCCCGACAAAAAGTAACCAATCCTTCAATGGGGCGAAAAACTTGCATCCCCCTCCTCAAAACAAACTTCTAGGCCCACTTGGAATGGAGGATTTGACATCCTGCCGAAAGGATGCATGACATGCATTACTTGCACTTATTGCATAACTATGTAGAAAAAAGGTCCTACCACCACCCCCAGGCCCTTCACATCTCTACCCAAAAAAAAAGTTGTTAGCCGTTCAATTGGGGGAAAAAATGCAACCCGCCTCCTCAAAGAAACTTCTAGGCCTTCTTATTATGGTGGATTTGACGTCCTGTCTAAAGGATGCATGACATGCATTACTTGCACTTATTGAATAACTATCTAGAGAGATGGTCAGCCACCACCCGTAGGCACTTCAAATCTCTACCCTGACAAAAAAAAAAAAAAGCCCTTCAATTGGGGGAAAAACTTGCACCGCTCTTCACAAACAAACTTCTAGGCCCACCTCTAATAGGGGATTTGACGTCCTGCCTAAAGGATGCATCACATGCATTACTTGTACTTAATGAATAACTATGTAGAGAGATGGTTGGCCACCACCCGCAGGCCATGAAATCTCTCCCCCGACAAAAAGTTACTAGCCCTTCAATTGGGGGAAAAATTGCACCCCCTCTCCTCAAAGAAACTTCTAGGCCCACTTGGAATGGATGATTGGACATCCTACTTAAAGGATGCATGACATGCATTACTTGCACTTATTACATAACTATCTAGAAAAGTGCTTGTGCCACCACCACCAGTCCCCTCAAATCTCTACCCCGCCAAAAAGTTGCCAGCCCTTCAATTGGGGGACAAATTGCACCCCCCTTCCTCAAAATAATCTTCTAGGCCCACCTAGAATGGAGGATTTGACGTCCTGCCTAAAAGTTGCATGACATGCATTACTTGCACTTATTGCATAACTATCTAGAAAAATGGTCCTCCCACCACCTCCTGGCCCCTCAAATTTCTACCCCGCCAAAAAGTTGTCAGCCTTTCAATTGGGGGAAAAATTGCACCCCCCCTCTTCAAAGAAACTCCTAGGCCCACTTGGAATGGTGGATTTGACATCCTACCTAATGGATGCATGACATGCATTATTTGCACTTATTACATAACTATCTAGAGAGATGGTCCCGCCACCACCACCCAGCCCCTCAAATCTCTGCCCCCACCAAAAAATTGTTTGCCCTTCAATTAGGGGGAAAAACTTGCAACTCCCCTCCTCCTCAAAGAAACTTCTATGTCCACTTGGAATGCAGAACTTGACGTCCTGCCTAATGGATGCATGACATGCACTATTTGCAGATCTTGCATAACTATCTAGAGAGAGAGTCCTGCCCCACCCAAGGCCCCTCGAATTTCTCCTCCTGCCAAAAAGTTGTCAACCCGTCCATTGGGGGGAAAACTTGCAATCCTCCTCCTCAAAGAAACTTCTAGGCTCACTGGCAATGGAGGATTTGACATCCTGCCTAAAGCATGCATGATATGCATTATCTGCACTTCTTGCATAACAATCTAGGGAGATGGTTCAGCCATCACCTCCAAGCCCATCAAATCTTTCCCCCCGCCAAAAAGTTGCCAGCCCTTCCATTGCGTGGAAAAAACTGCAACCCCCTCCTCAAACAAACTTCTAGGCCCACTTGGAATGGAGGATTTGACGGCCTTCCTTAAGGATGCATGACATGCATTATTTGCACTTCTTGCATAACTATCTAGAAAAATGGTCTTGCCACCACCTCTAGGCCCTTCAAATCTCTCCCTTCGCCAAAAAGTTGCCAGCCCTTCAATTGGGGGAAAAATTGCCCCCCCCCCTCCTCAAAGAAACTTCTAGGCCACTTGGAATGGAGGATTTGACGTCCTTCCTAAAGGATGCATGACATGCATTACATGCWCTTATTGCATAAGGGTGATTGCAAGAAACACTTGTACTATTTGTTGCATTTTGTCACACCCTAGTTTTTTATTTTTGTTTTGGCTATAACTTTTGTATCTTAGCTCCAAATGACTCAAAATTTACACAGAAGCTACTCATAACCATTTTATACCTTTCCTCATTTTTGAGTATTTTTCAAAAATAATTTACTATTTTTAAACAATCCCAAAAATTTCTCACAATGGACACTTTAGGGTTTTTTTGCACCATTTATCCCCCTAAAAAACTAATTTTGAGCTGAGATTTGGAGAGAATGGTCTCTTAGTAGCTTTATAGATACTGTCCAAAGGAATTTTAGAAATTCAAATTTTAATGTGGAGTAGAAGTCCACAAAAAAGCTTATTTCTGTATTTTTTTCCAAAAGTATAAAACATGAATTTGGTGAGATTTTTGGTCAAATTCCATCAGCAAAAAGTCTTTTTGAATGGAGAATTTTTAATTTTAAAAAAAAAAAAAATCCTATTTTATGCAAATTAAAATCTCCAAGTGGTATTTTCTTCACCGGAGTCTTAGACATAGAATTCACATAGAAGTCCGGTGAAGAAAATACCACTTTGGAGATTTTAATTTGCATAAAATAGTATTTATTTTTTAAAATAAGAACAAAAATTCTCCATTCAAAAAGACTCTTTGCTGATGGGATTTGACCAAAAAACTCACCAAAATCATGTTTCATACTTCTGGAAAAAAAATGTAGAAATAAGCTTTTTGTGGACTTCTACACCACATCAAAATTTGAATTTCTAAAATTCCTTTGGACAATATCTATAAGGCTACTAAGAGACCATTCTCTCCAAATCTCAGCTCAAAATTAGTTTTTTAGGAGGATAAATGGTGCAAACCCCCCCTAAATCGTCCATTGTGAGAAATTTTCGGGGTTGTTTAAAAATAGTAAATTATTTTTGAAAAATCCTCAAAAATGAAGAAAGGTACAAAATGGTTATGAGTAGCTTTTGTGTAAATTTTGAGTCATTTGGAGCTAAAACACAAAAGTTATGGCCAAAAACAAAATCAAAAACTAGAGTGTGACAATTGGCTTTAAGTGTTTCTTGCAATCACCTATAATTATCTAGAAAAATGGACATGCCACCACCCCCACGCCCCTCAAATCTCTCACCCCGCCAAAAAATTTCCAGCCCTTCAACTGGGGGGAAAAATTGCATTCCTCCCTTCCTCATAGAATCTTCAAGGCCCACTTGGAAGGGAGGATTTGACATCCTGCCTAAAGGGTTCATGACATGCTTTATTTGCACTTATTGCATAACTATCTAGCGAGATGGTCCTACCCCCMCCCCGAGGCCCTTCTAAYCYCCCCCCCCCCCCCGCGCCAAAAACTTGTCAGCCCTTGGATGCAGGGGAAAATTTGCACCCCCGTCCTCCTCAAAGAAACTTCTCGGCCCACTTGATATGGAGGATTTGATGTCCTACCTAAAGAATACATGACCTRCATTACTTGCACTTAACTATCTAGGGAGATGGTGCTGCCACCACCACCAGGCCCCTCAAATCTCTCTGCCCCGCCCAAAATTGTCAGCCCTTCGATTGGGGGGAAAAACTTGGACCCCCCTCCTCCTCAAAGAAATTTCTAGGCCCACTTGGAATGGGGGATTTGACATCCTCCCTAATGGATGCATGCATTATTTGCACTTATTGCATAACTATCTAGGGAGATGGTCCTGCCATCACCCCTAGGCCCCTCAAATCTCTACCCCAGTTAAATAGTTGTTAGCCCTTCAATTGGGGGGAATATCTTGCACCCCCTCCTCCTCAAAGAAACTTCTAGGCCCACTTGGAATGGAGGATTTGACATCCTGCCTAAAGGATGGAAGACATGCATTATTTACACTTAGCGCTTAACTATCTAGGGAACCACCTCCTGGCCCCTCAAGTCTCTCTTCCGGCCAAAAAGTTGTCAGCCCTTCAGTTGGGGGGAAAAACTTGCACACCCCCTCTCCAAACAAACTTCTAGGCCCACTTGGAATGGAGGATTTGACGTCCTGCCTAAAGGATGCATGACATACATTATTTGCACTTATTGCATAACTATCTAGGGAGATGGTCCTGCCTCCAACCTTGGCCCCTCAAATCTCTTCCCTACCAAAAAGTTGTCAGCCTTTCGATTGGGGGGAAAAATTTCCCCCCCCCCCCCCCCTTCCTCAAAGAAACTTCTAGGCCCACTTGGAATGGAGGATTTGGCGTCCTACCTAAAAGATATGCATTATTTGCACTTCTTGCATAATTATCTAGGAAGATGGTCTTGCCACCACCCCCACGCCTCTCAAATCTCTCCTCCTGCCAAAAAATTGTCACCCCATTGATTTGGGGAAAAGAATGCACCTCTCCCCTCCTCAAAGAAATTTTTTATAGCTGTTGGATCAAATATGGGTACACATATGAATATTATTGAATACATATACAAATTCTACTTAATACATAAACAATTGAATACGAATATGGCTTAATATTAAATGTTTGTCCCATATTGTTTGGAGTCCTTTCCCCCCTCCCAAAATTACAAGAGGGGAGGGAGGGAGGGTTCTCAATATAAAAATTTAAACTTAATTTTTTTTAATTCAACAACCCCTTCCCTCCTCCCAAAAAGTTTTAAAGTTTAATTTAAATTTTTTGTGAGGGGGGAAGGGGGTGTTGAATTAAAAAAATTAATTTTTTTTAATTTACTCACTATGTCACTATACTATATTATACACAGTGAGTAGGCAGTCACTACCAGTAACAATCTTAACCTTCATTTCGGGGGGTCATTTTGCTCCTCAAAATCTGGCCCCCTTAACAACCAATCAATATCTCGAGGTCCAACAGCCCACTCTCTCCCAACCACTTCGAATGGAGGATTTAACGTCCTGCCTGAAAGATGCATGACATGCATTATTTGCACTTATTGCATAACATTCTTAACCTTCATGGAGGGGGGTCCCTTTTGCTCCCCAAAATCTACCCCCCCAACAACCAATCAATATCTCCAAGCCTAACATCCCACTCTCTCCTAACCAGGCCAACAAATGAAATTGCCTCTATAATAACTAAAATCCTCCCCCGAGTATATAGCGGAGGATTGTACCTCCACTTGAGGGGAGGATACACACCCAATTGCGCATTGCGCTTGTCAAGTTGACAAGCGCAATTACAATCTCGACTTTGAACAACCCATGCGTTATTTCRGAATCAAATGGGCAAGTAGGAGAATCAATAAGAGTTCATAGTTGTCAACTTGCTCGTCCCATGAGGGAATTCTCATCACATAGTCCCTCCTGGTTCAAGGAACTCCATCTTTATCAGTGCCAAAATTCAAGAGAAGCGTTGTCCCAACAATCACACTACAGCTCCTTGGGGAGATTTAAGGTTTAACGCAACACAGGAGAACTGGACAAAACATATCACCAATAAATTCGAAGTATAAGAAGACAGAAAAGATGTGAAGTGTAACTCGATACCCAACAGATATTGAGCTCTAAATGCTCCACACAATTGTACCTCCTCCACCCACTGACCTACTTAATATATTTCTTAGGTTTCTTTCTAAATACATAAAATTATGTAGAGACTTGACACTARATGTATTGTGCACTTCSTGGTGGTGTAGCKAWGGTCCCATAGTGGTCTACCAATGTCTTATGGGTCTCTCTATCTCTCTCAAAATCTGTAGACTTTATAGGTGAATTAATTTACCATAAAGACTTAATTCAATTCCAACAATCACATAGTTTTTGCATAGACCTCGCAAAGTACAGCTAAGAGGTCACTCAAAAGAGCTTGTTGTTAGACTTGAAGAACTAAAACACATTACACAAGACTGGGAGCATCACCAAGCACATCAGCTTTTTGGTTGTCCTCTAGCATTCATAGCAGTGCCCATGGAAGTTGGACTAATGAGATTTTCAGTTCGAATGGAATCTAGCGCAGCGAGTGAACAATAATGAAATGATGATWATTCACTTCTTGTGCTCTACATCATGTGCCGAATGTGCCGAATTTCGGTCTTGAAGTGCAGTTCTAAGTTCCCTGTAATCCAAAACCATGTATCAGCAAACTATATTCCCCGCCACTACATCAGAATGATGCCAAGTAGCATTTTGATCACTCCTTCGTGAGCCATCAGCACTTCCCCACCAAAAACAGAAATTGGAGTACAATCATTAACAGAACATTAGACTCTTAACATTCTTGAGAGAAACTCCTATCACCTTTGGGCCCATTTGTAAAAACCATGGAAAAGACGAGGGATTAAAGATGCTCCGATTTTCTTCCAGTCGAGCGCATACTCTAATATCTTGAATTCAAGATTAAAAGCGTTTAGTACGCAACCAATTAAACTTATTTGAGGCACTGTAAGTCAATTGACTTGCTTGCCCAGTGGGTCATTGCTGGTCATCGATATTGATATATTTGGTAAGTACATTTCTAGCACAGGTCAAGTTAGCATCCTTCTAGAACACCAGTCACCAACACACATGACGAGTTGATGACGAATTTGGTTCCTTCCTCGGTGAAATTCAACCAACCTAAGYCTTTTRTAGTAGAAAGAGATTTTCCATGATTTTATACGCCTTCCAAGTTGCAATTGATCATGGTTCGCTTTGTAGGCGATCAGAGCTGATGTAGTCAATTACTCATGCACCTGTGGAACCCACACTCAATTAGTGCTCCAATTACCTTAGTAAAGGATGCAAGCTCAACGTTTCTCCAGAGTGTTACGATCTAGTGCATGATTGGAGAGAAGAGGGCTCAGTCCGGAACCCTAAAACAGGAGACTGGTCGATATGCATAGACCAAATCTGCCAGACCTGCTCCCAACTATATATGTCCTCCTGGGGCGAAGTCATCTTTTCCTGAAGCAACTGGCCATGGAAGTGGGTTACTCCCGACTCGAGCTCCAAAACAAGGAATGTCTCACTTAAGCTTAAAACAGGACAAAGGGGAGGAGTATGATGGATACCAATTGAAGGCGGGAGGGCTCTGCGAAGAGATCAAAGTTACCCCCAGTGTGAGATTTKCCTACCTTGCAGGCGCAATCTGTGCCACTTTTCAGGACTGAGTCCATCCCGGAACGTCAAGGACCCAAGGCTCCGCATGCAAGTTGGTCTCAGGATTCAGGGTCGTAAACCCCCAGCCAGATCACAGGGGCTTGAATATATCCCAACCATTCTGTGCATCAGTATCCCCGCATAATCAGTGTAGCACGAACGAAATTGGTAGCCATACGTTGGTGAACAGCAGCTTCTCTTTGCGCCTTGCTCGTCATTCTGTCAGGTTTTAGCAGACCTAGCGATTSTCGAAAACAGGACATCATAGTGTTCGTCTAGTGCTTGTGTTGCCGCAGGTTTGTAATCTTCAGATCGCGAGGAACGAGTTGCACAAAAATTCTATAACGATCGTAATAACTGCTCTGGACAGTGCCGGACACTAGCGCCAACGACTTCTTTTCATGGGTTTGAATTGAGTCTGAATTCGTTGCTTAGATTCTAGGTGTTTTCTGTTTTTTTAGACACAATTAGGAATCCTGAAGGAATGTATCTGCTTCATCTCCGAAGTATTTCGATTGCACGTCCGCTTGAACCACAGTCATGCAAAAGGTTCCCGGTACAGATTCTGCGAGCTGCATAGAAGAGATCACTAATGAAATTTAGTTGATTCCACTGCTTGGAGTTCAATTCCCAGGCTAGAATGAAATAAGCACCTGTAACCTCTTGTCAAGTTAAGTTGGTATTCATTTCGAATGGTTGTCGACATCCACTCTACAATTGGCTTGACATTCAGTCTACCAACTTCAAATTTGTAGGATATAAGTTACTACCACTTCTAATATTGTGAGTCTCCTCTCGCAGGAGCCCGAAACCCTAAATCAGAGCTTTCGTTTTCCATTTTAAAAATTATTATTCTTTAGGAAGGCCTTGGCGCCACTGGAACAGAGTGCTGTGTAAGAACATTAAAACTCTTCAAAGCATCACGTGAATCAGCAGAGGCAGCATGTCAATTACAGTGGCAGCATGCATGCCAAAAGGAATCCAAGCTTTTAGATTTTAGGGTTTTCGGGACTGCGCGTTGTCGCTGCTGCTTGTCATCTCTTGKCATTCGATTGTCATTCCAGCGATCCATAGATTCTCATTGATGAAGCAATCTTCTTCTTCTTCTTCCTCGCACGAGCTCGGAACTTACGAAATTAAAATCCATTCTTCTCCTCAAGGGCGACGAAACCTCCAACCAAGCATTCAAGCCGGATATGCCCTTCCAACTGCAAAGCTCCAACCGTGTCGCCTTGTCACGTGTCGGCATGAGTGATATTCCCTGCCACTGCCCAGGCGTTCTCGGGAAAAGCCGCCTGCCTGGAGTATCTGCCAACCCGCCAGCCCATTTCCTGTCTCGGTTGCCGCAAAAGGCCACCCGCATCCTTCCAAACCCGAGAACCGGACGCCATGAATGCAACTCGAAGCATATGCCCCCGCCCATGTCCATTCAAACCCTACCGTCGTGCGCATGCCCCATCCGCATTCAATGCTTGCGAATCACGCGCCCCAGAAAACAATCTTTCGTATGCTGTGGACTCTTGCCACCACGCCCAATCCTCTCATGTCAACGCGGCCATACGGGGAGGACATACATGCACCCGTCTTGATCCGACGTGAAAACAACAAGCGCGTTGTCAGGCTACTGATAAATAATTCTACAACGACAATGGCATTGTGACGGTACTGCCCTGTACCTCTGCAGTCTGTCTAGTACTCTGCACCGGTGCAGGATGTCCTGTGATCAGGCTAGCTAGCTAGCTAGCTAGCCCACCCGTAAGCTCGTAGGGGGTGATGATCACCTGCGTAGTAGCTCAGTTAGTAGCGTTTGGGGCTTCAGTTGCAAAGAGCTAGACACACGTCGGCTGACAGATCTGAGCTGAATCCTCATGGGGGCTTGTGTCTACAACCCCCGTAGGGGAGCAATAACTCCCCGTTGCGCTCATACGTGCCGCGAGGGGGAGATGCAGAAGATCATTCTGCTTTATAACAATCATCGTCTCCCTCGTTTTGCCGCCACTGACACCATGCAATCGCGCGCAACGATGGCGAGTGGGATTACATCAGGACGCTCACGACGGTAGCAACGTAACCCCAATTCATGAATTCAACAAATAAATCGAGCTTTACGAAAAAGCCTGATGCAGTTACGCTCGGGACACACTCGAAAGTGTAATGGCTGCAGCGATCACCACGCCGCCATGGCAATGCCGGCAGATTCAAACTGAGTTCATAAATTTCGAAATTGACAAGATTTTTCAATTAGATTATTGTTCTTTTATATAACTTATTTGGGCTTTGGGTATCTGTGCTCGAGTGTTCCGCGAGATCGATCGATCAAGCTACAATTTGTAGTATCGGTCTTATGATTTATTTCTGTTCGAAGCACCTGACGACGGAGGCTTCACCTGATTACAGCCAGAGCTTATGTCATGAGTTCAAATTGCCGTCAGCTTCAATGAATGCTGCAAATCACTGGCTTCACAATCATGAGGGGTACTGTAGATAGCACTGGAGGATGGTGATTCATATGAATCTACAGTAGTATTATAATAAGTAACACGTTACTGTCTTGTGATTTGTGTAAAAAGTTGTTTTACATTTGCCGCTACAAAACAAGCAAAACTAAGATAGAGGCACCCATAACCAATCAAATAAGGAATTCGAGACATGATCTAGGGTATTGCTAGGCAAAGCATATATTTTCAAAGGTGAATTGGCATAATTAAAGGGGATTGCAAAAATTTGGTAATTTTGTCTCTTGAATTGAAATTACTATGAATTTTGGAAGGCAAAAGTTGGCCTTGACCCATGACCAACATCTTGGGTCATCCAATTCCAATCATTCACGAATTACTTTCCTCTCATATCCCACCATCAATAGTAATTTTCTCTCATATCCCACCATCGGTTGAAAAAATAGTCAAAGAAAAAGACATGGGAAGCCCTCGTGGGATGCTTCAATAAAATTAATTCTTTTCAAAATACTTATAGACCGATGTGAGATTATGCAATTTAATATCCTTGCTACATGTTCTTCTCACAAATCGAGTGAAGGATTTTGAAGTTTGACTATATAGTAATGGGACAAAAATAAGACTATCAAATATAGCCATAGTTCTTATGATCGCATTAACACTTGAACATCCAGCTCATGTTTACCAAAATCCAAATCCTTTAAAACTTATTCCAATCAAAGTATCACCAATTGATAACAAGATCCACATAATTTGACCATATTTTGTAATAGGGGAGACCTGCCCAGATTACAAAAAAAATGGACAAATAATTTGCTCGTACTATTGAAAAGATTATAATAGTCAAACATGACAATGACCTATGGATTTTGAAAGGCCCAAGTTGAGGCATTGGGGCACTCATGGGTTAAGGTACATGCACCTAATTTCACATGTAAAGTAAGTAAGACTATTTACAATGAAACCAATTAGAAAACGTAACTTAATAGATTCTTAAGTAAAAAGAGTATCAAATTGACTAGAGAACTATAGATAGATTTGAGATATATATTCTATTCTTACTTCCTAAATTCACAATTTATACAATGTCGTGTACAAAAATACATACTAAAAAAAACTAAGACTCTCTTGCAATGGTCAACAAGATCCAATAAAATTAAGATAAATTAGTAATAGAAAAATAGGAAACAATGCTCAAAAGCATATTTGGATGATTGAGATGTAGCTACTTTAGTGACATGCTACAAGTATTGGAAAATATTCTTAATATTACTCTTGAAGTCCAATCAATCTGCCACCCACATTGTTATTTATCACCAAATGGCACTAAATTGGGAATTTTGCAAATTTGTGAGGCGTACCAATGTGAAAGTTTGCAGCATATTACCAAAATCAAAGTAATGCGGTCTTCACAATTTTCACAGTGATAGGCATCCGACTTTCATCAAATCCTCATCCAATGTCCATGCTCATATATAAAAAGAGACCACATTCATCCAAATTAGTTTGATGGATTTAACACGTACTAAGGTAGAAGCACCAATGGCATCGGTGCACCTAATGGTGTCAATTTCTATACATGATAGTCATTTTAGATGATGAATGTACGTAGATCATAGATAGCTTATTTTTTTGGACCTAAGTGATAAGCCATCTGTAGTCTACCTACATTTATGTTCTAGAATCAACACCTTATATGGAAGCTGACGCCATTAGGTGCACCGATGCCATTGGGTGCTCCTACCTTATTCAAACTTTTGATCTTTTTGCATTGAATTGTGTAATAACTAGTTTACACTTTAACACTTTAGTGACTAGTCGACCACATTTAGGTCTATTTTTGGACTCTATAATCACTCTAGGTCAAAGAACACCTAATTAGAAAAAACTCAAAGAGGAATGTAGTTAGAGAATCCTTAGATACTCAATTTAAATCAAGTTGTCTGGCAAGGCATCCAATAACAAGTAAGCTAGGCCAATTTCTAGATGATTGTATGCTTGCCTATGAAATGCACACACAAGCTCCAATTTAGGCATTTTTTTGCAAAACACATGAGCCACAAAGGTGACCATGTTGCCTAGTAATCCCACCACTGTCTAATTCATGAAATCCAAAGATATGCATGGATGAGCTAAAGGAAGAGGGGCAAAATCCGCCCATCTAAGAGCTAAAACTGAGTTTTGGGGAGGTGGAACTTCTTGAAATATTTTTCAATAAATTGTCATCTAACCCAAGTTGTTTCATATTTTTTTGAAGCATTACGGAATTAGTTATCAATTTTTGAAGTTGTAATGGCATACTCTTGAAAACCGGCAAATGTACTCTACTTGTACATTCCTGTAAAAATGCGGTGCCCCTCCAAATCAACCACGGGCACTAAAGGGTTAACTAAACTCATTCTTCTTTAATTTTGCTTAAACTTTTTGAATCAAGTGAATTATTTTGGCTACCGTCTTTAAGTCAGTATTCCTAAATGGTTCTTATGATATATTCAATGTGCGAAGTTTCACAGTGAATCTCTCCTGCCGGCTGGCTACCACCTTGCCAAATACACACATGCCCTGCCACAGAATAAGTTAATTGAATGGGGCTAGCTAGCTGCGGTGGTGCAGCTTTCCAGTGACGGGCAGAGTAGAGTAGAGTACCGGGGTGGAGGTGAATTAATTGGAGTGACTGATCGAGAGATCCATCTGTTCCCAAGGCCACTTTTTCATATAATCATCATCCTCCAGCTTAATTGCATTGGGAAGCTAGCACTTTAGGAATTCAATTAAGGGACATGATTATCTTCTGATCGATGGCCTGGGGAGCGTGCACAACTGAATGCCACAATCCCTTATTAACGTAACGTAGAGCTGATCGATTCTTATAATCTTTTAATCCATAAACAATATTGTTGTGTTTTCTTATCTTATGTAATCCATAACAAGTCTAGTTTGATTTCATATGGTTAATTTTTTTTAATTGATCAACCTTATCAAAACTTGGTCTTTTGTATAGTTTTGATCAAATTCCACAAAAACTCAAAAATGGTTTTAGACATTTAGGGATTTAGAAAACACACTTTTGAGTTGAATGTGCACACTTTGGGGTTTATAAATATCATCAACATTTGATGTGTTTCATCCTTTAGTTAGCCATTGATTTAAGTAGATTTCATGACTCACAAGTTGTGGCTGATGAAGATTGCTTTTGACATTGACCATTTGAATTTTAGAAAATCCTATATACATGTTGTTTTTCTATTTGCACTCTAAAATATAGATTAATCCTTCTTTCAATTTCAAGGGACCCAATTACACACACTAGCAACCAAGAAGTGAGCACTAAAGGGATAACATGTTGAATTCTAGTACCTTCAATTGCATATCTTGAAATAAGTCTCCACTTTTAAAATTGGTGCTAAATAAACATGATGTTTATAGTGAGATTAAAAATTTGTACTAAAAAGATGATTTGGTTAATACATCATATATAATTCTTAAAAAAATCTTAAATGATTTCAATAGATGCACCAATTGTCAAGCTTGTGTTTGGAATATACATACAATGTGATGCAAAGAAATGTATTATTCAAGTACTTTCATGATACAATTTTTGTGTTTGGAGAATTAGTGAGCAAGTACAACAATGATGTTTAATAGAGCATGAAGGGTTGTTTTTGTTTTTGTTTTTGTTTTTGACACAAATGAAACGGTATTTCATTGGAAGAGAATAAAAATACATACCCACCAGTTGCAAGCGGCTTGGAGGGGCAAAAGCATGAAGGGGTTGGTATCCTAAGATTATTCAATAATATTCAATCTTATAAGCACTACACTAATAATGGTATTTAGTGTTGGCAATACTAATTACAAAGCACAACACTAAAGGTCAACAATCATGTTAGTGTAACAACACTAAATATCAACATAGACACTATTTGTCAACTATCGGATAAAATTATTTTACAAAATTTCATTTGGTATTACATATTATTTCATCAAATTGCAATGAAAAAATATAAATCTAAATATATGAATTAAGGGGTGGTGAACACAACACTTAATGCAAACTACTTGAAATTTAGAGTGGATGTGGTAAAAGTTCAAGTAACACTATTTACCATCATTTGTGTAGCATATATGAAGGGAACAACCGTATTGTCAGGCCTCTTGAACATTTACCTCTTCATGTTCACTCAAAGTACATCTTTCACACTTTACTTCTCAAAACACCAAGGATCATGATTTTCTAACATTGCACATGCCAACATGTACCCACAACATTAGGTTCCAAATCTAGTCACGGAGTACTATTTTCTATTATTTGCATCATTCAATTCCTACAAGACACTAGGTTTATAATTTGATAATATTAGGTTGARCTTCCATAGATGTCTAAGGGCTCAATGGTAGCACTACTCACCACCAATGCTAACAATCCTTAAACACTCCCCACTAGGCCCTCTTTTCAAGACTCACCTTGAGATTCACTAATGAATAGTCACATTCCAAGTCCCAACCTATCGTAGACACAAAGACACCATTAAACCAATATTTAAGGAATGCTCAAGAGCAATGTATGGTAATATGAAGGCACTAGTGAGGTTCCATCGGCAACATCACCACTCGTAGATATTATGGTTTAGTATAACCCCATTTGAGAGTGAGGAGGAAAATCATCCCTCTCCCAATAATACTCATAGTAGCATCCCCTCTCCTATAGACCACTCAAGACATCCAAGATACTTTCTCCCAAGAAGAGGTGTAATTAGTTACAAAATTGATCTCTAAGGCTCCTCAATCTTTCTATCGGGATAATTTTTAGCGGCATACTTTAAGTTCAAGGTGCAATTCCATTTTTGTTACCAAATATTTTTGGAATCACCCTAGACTATTTATTTTTTCAACTACAACAAACATTGAGCACGTTATGGCCATCCAAAGGTCTAAGTCCCTTAGAGGTGTACTTCTCTACGACTATTACCTTTTTGTTTGTCCACAACTACTAACTCATAGCTAAATTCTTCATGATTGAGGCTTAGCATTATGTAATCCTTTTTTGATTATATTTCCAAAAATATGTGGCATGTCCTATTTGAATGACAAGATCCTCCCGGAACCCCTACTCCCATGTCCTACACCTTAGGTTTAATTTTCATCTAGCTATTGCCAACTTTGAGGAACCACAACTTTTTGACTCACAATTTGGATCCTTGCATTCTTTGAACCCATAAACTTACGCTTTTGCTAGCTTTTCAAGCACGTKTGATATAGCATCTACTTTGTTCTGACTAGAGTGTTGTGACGCCATATCTCCTAGGGACTCCTCACTTTTTCATTGAGTCTCTTTCAAGCTTAACCCCTAAAGGACCAAACTACGTTTTTTTGGCAACATAGCAATTTTGGGCAACTCACTACGAATAGAATTTTCAATATTTTTCTTTGAAATTTTTTCACATTGAAGTTGTGAACTTCGATTGGCATTCAAAAAATCAATACAACTTGGATTGATTTGAAAGTTCTACCACACAAACTAGAGGAGAGAACGCAACTTTTCCAACAAGTTTTATTGAATTTGGACCTTGGATGCAAAAGTTACAGCACTTTGAATTAGGCTTGAAACTGTGTGAGGACACTTTCTGTCCCCTTTGTCATTTTGGGGTTAAGTCATGTCCCTCCGAATGCAAGCTGCCCTGTCGTTAGCCCTAAATTCAAACCTGGTGGCTTCCCCTTCACGAAAAGCTGCCTCCCTCCAACCCACCAGCTAAGCTTTAAGCTAAGCTAAGTTAGTGAGACGCAGCAGCAGCAGCCCCAGCAGCTTCATCAGTCTCCTGARTGGGCTTAAGTTAAGTTAGTGAGCACAGCTCCCGCAGCTGATCCGTATTCGCTTATCATGTGTGCGGGCACTTCTTGCGAGTGACATCACTTGCACCGAGGCTGAGGCCGAACTTGCCCTACCAATTGGAGCAATCATCCCAGACCCATGGAATTCCTGGGAATGCGTGCGCACAACTTCCAAATGATAGCAACTGGCCTGGCAGGCCCGGCAGACAGACATATCAACAGACCCACAACCACACTCTTGGTGGGTCTAAATTTTTTGGAAACAACTGGATGGGGACGGAGACTGGGATGCGACATTGGAGTGTCGCATCACCTCCTCCACGATTCACGTATAAGTTAAGTTAAGTAACACGTAATTGTAATTGGCTGCCTGTCCTGCCTTGGGCTTGGCTGCTCCCATTGCCAGCCAGTTGATACTTAACTTATTACAGGCAACAGACCAACATTGCTTGCTTGCTTTTGAAGCAGGAGATCGAGAAGCTCGTCCCCACATCATGTGTCACAATTCCACTGACTCCAGTGGATGACGAGTCGTCATGTATGGAGACACGCTGACGACGTCGTAGTAACGTAGAGGGAGAGAGACAGCAGTCATGTGGGATTGTGTCAACTCTCCCCCACCCKGGCCCAATGATATTTGTAGTATTGAAGTCACCTTCATCACCAATTCGATCCGGTGGGAACTTTTCTAGCTTGAAATATGGGCTTGCTTGGCATGGTCGCTTGCTGGCTTGCTTTGTGTCGTATTGGCAGTTGTATGTGATCATGAATTTCAATACTGTCAAACTCCAACCATTTTTCTTTACTAGAGTAGTATTAGTAGTGAACGTGTAGTATATAAGAATCTATTCCGTCATGGGTGCTGCCACAATGCCTACAACACAAGAATTACCATGTTTAAATTAAAGAATTCATGTGGTGTTCAAAAATATTCCATACTAAAGTGAGTTGGAATCTTCTTTAGTTGCCCATAAGAATACATTATGTTCAGTAATGGTAACTTAATATGCTCTATTGTAATTAGTGATGATTATAGGCCGGGGTGAACTGGCCCCCTAGCTAGGCCCCCCTCATGTGTGGAAATAAAATATATTCAGCATTTTCCAGTGGGGTCCGAGCCAGGGGGTAAGTTCACCCTTGCCTAATTATAGGTTTGCATACGTATATGTTAGTTATTTTTCAAGTAAATTACCTTGGTGGTTGTGACTGCATTCATACATCAGGTTCAGGAGATAGAAGATACTTGATTAATTACTGTTTGGATCCCCTCCTGCCCATGAGAGAGAGCAACCGAGGCCCAGGGGCCAGGGGGGTTGACGTAGTCGTATAAGTTAGGGAGGGAGAGACAGACGTTATGACAAAACTGCAGGAGGGGCAAATCTACTAAGGTTGCGACAAGACTGCCACATCTTTGCAGAATCATATGAAGTGAGTTAGTCTGGAGTCTGGACCCCCTGTCTGTCTTCATATCAGAAATGCCTTGCAACACACTCTCACTTGCGTATTCCATGTGGCCATGTCACCTTCACCACATCAATGCACACAACCAATCAATCCTTTGATAAAAAGAAATTTCAAAAGAAAAAAAAGATTCGGGCTGCCCGCCGACCACTGAAAATCACATATCATGCAATAACTTTTTACCAGTGTAGTCAAATGTTGTGAAAATTGTTGGGCCTTAAAGCTACTCCTCGGACACATGTTGTGTAAAAATTTCAAAGAAAAATAATGAAAACTCTATTCGTAGTGAGCTGCCCAAAATTGCTATGTTGCCAGAAAACGCAGTTTGGTCCTTTAGAGGTTAAGAAAAGTGTAGGTGTTCTCATTACTAGATCTTATGCATTTTTTTACAAATCAATAGAAACCACAATTTTGACCAATCCAAAAAAATTCAAATGCTAAAGATAGAAATTGTATTTAGGGTGAATTTTTAAGCTATATCTTTATAATTCATTTGGAGAGGATCTAAAGATAATTTTATAATTTTGACCACACGGATATTTTCTACTATTTGTGCTTTACATTATCTTCTTTGATGCAAACTTCAAAAATGTTATAGAACTTATATTTTATAATACATTTGTGTTTTATCCAAATCCCTTGGGCTTTTAGGGGTTAAGTAGAATATTAAAGTTTAAGCGAAAGTGCCGTATTATTCTGAATTCAAAAACTTGTCCACTGAGACTCGACTTCAAACTTATATAAAATATTCATTTTGGGGGATGTTTTCAAACTTTCTAAGCAAAATAGATAGACTCAAGAAGGTTCATTTTGTTAATTTTATTCAAACAAAAAATAAAAATAAAATTTTTGAAAGTCAAAATCATGTTCAAAGAATTAAAAAATTATTAAATATACACTAGAAGAAATAATGCATTTCCTTGGTTGTCTTCACTTCTTATATTTGTCAAAATGATGTTAAACATTTGTGCCAATATGTTGGAGATAATAGAACTTGCACATACAATATTTTGGCTTTGTGTATTTACCATATATATATATACATAAAATAGGTGTCTTGAGCAAAAACATATAGCGTCTCGTTGTGGAATGTTCTTGTCCATTTAGATGCTGCTGTGGCTTTTTTAATTCTCCATACTATTTTGTTGTTAACCTACGTACATCTTTGCAAGATTGTAAATCTTTCAGTCCCATTCCACATTGAGTGTTTCTCTAAGAAAATGAGTATAATTTCCAAACGTAACATTAGAATGGGATAAAGCAAAATTGGGTTCATTTATAGGAGGTCAAAATTGCATTGTGGTCAATTTTAAGGTATTCCACTTTCCACCATTATCCTTGAAAGCACAAAACCTACTACCAAGGTACTCTGTCAAACATGATTTGAATTTGGATCAAAGAATATATAATTCTTCATTTCTGAAGTAATCTTGAAAGTCATCCATTGGCTTGGTTTTGGACTTTACTTCTTTCAAAACTTAGGTTAGATCAATCTCTTTCAAAGTGTTTAGCATCTTTATTTCACCTTCAACATATAAATCCACTATCACTTTCTATAGTCATGAATTTACTCTCCAAATGATTGATTTCAATAAAAAGAGATCCTTTACAAATAGCGTTAGTTAAATTAACCTTTAAATTACATCCACGTGGTCATGGAAAATACTTCCAATTCAATAGAATTTTAAAGCCTTGACAATGTTAGTGAAATAATGTACCATCATAAAGATATTATTCTATGTGAATTTCACATACTATACATATACTACTTTATATACAAGTATCTTTTGTACATGATAAATTCAAACCATAGAATGTCCAAAATTTTAAGAAATCCCATAGTTTTGTTCAAAGTAAATTTGCATTTAGAGGATTTGCATTTTATTAGTGAATAAAAATATTGTAGGTGAAAAGTATCACACACCAAGGAATGAATGATATGAAATTCACGGAAGTCCTCAAAGAACAAAGAGTTCCACTCAAAGAGACATTGTCAAGTTAAAGAATAGGAGCATCTAAAAATTTGAAATGACTTGCCTCAACCATGTATGGAATACATAATTCCAAATTTTGAAATGCCTAAACTTCTCTAAATCATGGATGCAAGTATGGATAATAAGTTAGCTAAGTTTTACATCAACATGCATTGTCAAATTTTTGGCTAAGATAAATTTCCAAGTGGTCAAACATGTATCATGGTGTCTTACTATGATTGGTTTTATTCATCAATTTCTTTTGGAGAAAAAAATTGTGGTGTTTGTATATTTGTTAAATGTTGTAATTAGTTTGATTTAATATCTTTTTATTACTATTGTAAATGTTGTCAATATTAGAGAGGTGGATTTGTAATAAAAGTTGTAAGTTGTGTCACTTGTAAAGAACGTTGTTGTACATTTGTCGTTTTTAAATATTAGATTTGTGTATAAAGTGTTTGTTTTCTTAGTTTGACACTTTTGTATATGTCCCTAGTATAAAACATGTTTCATGTCCCCTTGCTAGTTGCTCAATGAGTCTAATCAAGTTGGATGGATTGCAACCAATTTGGATGGACTAAAAGTGTAAAATGAAATATGTTAATGATTATACTACTAACTAAGGTAAATGCACTTAATTGAAACCATTTTGCAAAAACTATCCTTAAAAAATGTGGGAACATTGAATAGTAATGGAGAGCTATGGAATAACATGTATATTCAGCAAATATTATATAAAATTAAAAATATATTACAGAATGTTTCAAAATGTTTTATTATTATTTTTTGGATCCATACTTTAGAGGCTATTTGGAACTACTTRTCTTTCTAAGTAGTTGACTATTTTATATTTCTTGTAAGCAAATAGATCCAATATTTGCTCTTGTGTGATTTTTAAGATAAAAAATTGCATTGAAAACTTTCTCAGAATTGAAAGCAAAGTGCAAGTTCCATGGTGTGATACTAGATAATATTATGATTTTGCACATTATTTTAAGCCTAGAAGCACTAGTTTTCTTGTATATACCATTTGTGGAATAATGTATTCTTTATAACATTTGGAGCTATAGAAATAGTAATAGTGAGCTCTTACTATTGGTTGCAATATGCAAACCCATTATGGATCCTCACCAATAGTGATTTTCTTCTATACCAATTCAAGACCTTTGGGCTAAAGTGTTGAACAAATATTGATAATGAATACAAATGGGAGAGGGCTTATAATGGGTGTGCATATTTTATTACTAATTAATTAGTTAGATATTCTACTATTATTTTTTCCAATATCTTGTAATAGAACTTGAAAAAAATAATTTCAAATTTCAATTTTTTTTTGAAAATGTATGTTGAACAAACATAAGAGAAAAGAACTAAATAATTCAAGAATCTAAAAGCATTTAAATGAATAAAAAAACAAGATGGTAAATGATTGGGACATCCTTGTGTTCATCTTTTGTTCAAAGTTTCAATGTTTGATTGTTAAGGTTTTAAAAAGTCATTCTCAAAATTATTATTAATATTTTATTATGCTTTACAATTTTGGAAATTGGGGCTCCTTTTTGGCTCTTAAGAAGTTAAGTTTTACAGGTTTATCACTATGTTTTACCAAAGAACATTTTAACACTATCATTTTTAGTGAAAAATACTATGTACAACATTTGGATAAAAACTATTTTTTTTCCTCAAATTTGACCATAAGATCTTTCACAAGATTTGTATGAGAATGTGTGTAAATTTTTTCATACACTCTAACCATATAGATTATAAAAAATTAATGTTCAAAGTTTAAGCATTTTTTTTTTCATCTTCTTGAACTATATTTTTACACTTTGAATTACCTTATCTCACCATTAATGCACTACAAAGTTGAGAGGTTCAAATCTTTATGGTGAGAAATTCAGTTTATAAAGATTCATAAAGTTTATAAAGATTTTTTATTTTTATTTTTATGTAAAAATAATATTTTCATCCTTGAAAATAAATTGTTCAATGAAAGTAGGTATAAGATGGGAGGGAAACAAATATATTGTTATTAGTTCTAATCTTCAATTGGTGTAGCAATTAATCTTCAACCTATAGATGTTTTGGTATTGAATGATTGTGACAGTTGAGTTTGGAAACAAATCCTATATTTTATTTTATTTACCTAAAATGTCTTATTTCTTTGCACAACAAAACACTTTGACACTACAAATTCAAATGGAATGAATAAAAAGTTTTTCAAAAAACATGAATATATTATATAAGAGATTTTTTCAAGTTTGTATCTTTTTGTCAGATTCAAGCATTTTGTGCTTACGAGATCGCGAGTTTTTCTCCACAGCACCAAATGAAATACAAACCATATTCCTATAGAGCTAATACATTCCTTGAACAAAGGGGCCACTAGAGACTTTGAAGTCATTGGAAATTGGGGTCTTTTTTACTTGATTAACCCTACAATCTTATTTGAATCCATATTCAAAATACTAACTTTATCAATTGCCAAAGAAAATCACTTATCAATGAAACACTAGCTTTGTGTCTTTGTTTGCATTTTTTTGAACATATTAGGAGCAATACATATAGCCTAATGCTTCCTAAATGTCTGAAATCACCACGTAAGGTAATGACACCTAGTTGTGACCCATTCTTGAAACCACATCCTACAAATTCTTGCCTATGTACTCCCACTATTCATGAAAGTCTAGGATTGATTTTAAAAAACACATGTTTTCATTACTTTTGAAGCTCATAGTTTATTCATATTGTTTCCAAAAAATGTGTTAAAAAAAAAAATCTAGAATCCCATTTTGATTACCAACAAGCCCCCATGAAAACTTTTTCAATATTATGGTAGAGGGACCTATTACTAACCGGCGTCCCATCACCAATCAATAGGGTGTTGTATTTCCGACCAAGGTTGGAATAGATTTTTAATTTCTCCTTGCAATGCCTGTTTTTGACTTTTTCAAGGTTTGGATCAATAAGTTCATGACACATAAGTGAGCAAGAAAGTAGGAAGCAATGAGCGGGAAAGTAGTTATTGAATGATCGGAATTGGATGACTCTAGATGTTGATCATGGGTCAAGCCCAACTCCAGCCTTTCTGAATTCACAGCAATTTCATTGCAAGAGATAGAATTACCCAAAAAATTGCAATTTCCATCATTTTTGTCAATGTACCTCTGAAAATATTTTCTTTGCCTAACACTACCCTAGATCATGTCCACAATTGCTTATTTGATCGGTTACGGGTCCCTCTACCATACTTGGGAAAATGTACCATACTTGGGAAAATGGGAACCATGTTGAATTGCTTATTTGCTCCCATTTAGGTGAGGTTACTTGGGTTCACTTTGAACAAGGACGGTTGTACCGATGTACCAGCAACCAGGCACTGGGTTTGGTGAGGACTCTGGAGTCCACTGATCTGGTGTCTAATAAGGTAGACTCAATTCTTGTTCAACTTTGGCAGACATGATCTCCTTCCTTGAACTTTGCATGGGCAAGTGATTTAATCTTATTCATTAATTCATGTGAACTCATGAGTAGCTCCTGTTCAACATTGGGTAACTTATGTGAACAATTACACTTCTTCCATAAGCTTCCAAGCATGAGGTAAACTTAGTTAAACTCATAGCCAAGAATACTTTTCCTAGTTGAGAGGTGGGGGGGTGGGGGTCAACAGACTTATCCCATGATTGAGCGGAGTTTGAACGTGGTAGAATTTCTCAAATTTGCAATTGAAGTCAAATCCACTAATAATTTAAAAGCAATTGATTCCATAAATAATCCTTGATTTTGAAGGAGAAAAATCAAATCCTTGAAATGTAGCAACTTAGAGTGGACAAGCTAGAAAAACATTTGTATTGGATATCAACATAAATTGTTAAAGTTTGTGTAGAATCAGCTTTGTTTTTCAACCTCCTTAGGGGTCTCTGTGCCTTGGCGGGTGGCCTTGCCAAAGGTAGGGCCCCGCCCTTGAGCGCTCCTTTTTCTTGTTGTGTTTTGTTTGTCGTGGTCTTGTATTTTTTCACCCAAAGACTTTTGCGGCTAGGGTTTGTAGTCTTATTCTTCTTGTAGTAAAGGGTTCCTTTATTTGTGCTAAAAAAAGGTTGTGTAGAATCATTGTGCAGATTAATTCAATTATATGAAAAATTTCAAAAAACTAAATCACTTTATTATATGAAAAATTTCTTAAGTGTAGCATGCCTTATGTTTTGGTTAATTTTTGTTCGATGCTCAAATCCATAAGTTAATTCTATATAAGGATGATTGAAGATGCCTATGTTAGTTTTCAATATTTTTAGTAGCTTGAAGAGCTAATATGGAGATTTAAATTTTGGATGAAAACATGTGATATGTTCTTCACTCAATCTAATGATATAAAATTCTTTTACATTTACATTATACTATCAACAATATGATAAATCATATTGGACTTTTAAAAATCATTTACCCTTCATTTTTAAAGGATTAAAAAAATTTGATGTGTAGTTTTTTGATCCAATAACGTACATACATATATTTTTTTAAATCTATAATGAAGTACATGAGACTTTAGTTTTATTTCAATGTAAAATTAATCTTTTAGTCCAATGGGTATTGCTTCAATAGAGTTACGATCTATTGATGAGCTTGACAAGAAAAATTTGTTGAAGTCTATAGCATGCAAATGTAAAAAAACACTATGTATAGGTAGAGCCTTTCTCAGTGCATGGTGTTGAGACTATGCACTACAAGAGGTGTAATAATGGCCAACTAACTAAAGTTAGTTTCGACTACACTATTCTTTTGAAAAAGTGCTTCCAATTAGGTCCACATACAAACTCCATAATTGAAAGTTATTCACTAAGAGAGGATGTTCTACGAGAGGTTCTATCTAAACAAGAATCTACAAACATTAGATGGATGAAAAAATCATTATATGTGTGCTCTAGACATGTTTGCTTTCATTTTGGGTGTTTGAAATTTGAAAGTCAAGTCTTTAAGGGGCCTAGTTTTAACTATAGGAAGCRTTTTAGCTTCTTTACTAATAAGGTAGGAGGCTCAAAATCCGTTCAAGCTCTAAAATTGCCCACCTCCTCAAGTGTACATTGTTTGTACATGTTTATTTTCCATCTTCACAAGTATGTACAAACAATGTACATTTGAGGAGGTGGGTGGTTTTAGAGCCTTTTGCCATTTTGACTTCAAAAATTCATAACTAATTCCAAAGAACTCCAAAAAATATGAAACGACTTGGGTTAGATGTTGATTTCACTTGTCATTCAATGAAAATTTACTGAAAAATATTTCAAAAAGTTTCACCTCCCCAAATTTTAGTTTCAGCTCTTAGATGGGCGCTTTATGGACCCTACCTTATCAGAATATCCCTTGTCATCCATTTTGGCTCCCCACTCAGTGCAGTCCGGTGCTCTTTTCTACAAGTAAAGTTCGCTTTTCATTAAGAATTCCAGCTGCTATGGACAGATTATTGAATTCAAAGAAATTGAATAAAAAGGATTCAATCAGTTGAGATTATGATCTTGTTGGAGATTGAGATAATTCTGTGTGAGCGGCAGATCAAGGTACTGAATCTTAGTATTCAGAGGCTGATCAATTTTCAGTTAGTGATGGATCGAATATGTGCTGGTGTTATGAGCAAAGGACCCGATGCTTGTGTTACCTTAATAACAAGGTAACCCCAAAAATTCAATCTGACGTCTGTTTATCTTAAGAAGAAAACTGATCGGATAAATCAATTCACACCGTCCGTTTTACATACAGAAAAAAAGAATATAGGAATTCAAAAAAATCAGCCTCACACGGGTTTAGGCTTAAGTTAATCATCGTACACAAAAACTAATTTTATCTTCTTCTGGAATCCTAAATTTCGCAACTCCACTCTCTCTTGAATTGAAGCGCCGTCAACTATAACTGAACTGAAGTGCCTCTCTTGGTACTGAGAGTCTGAGACAATTACGTACAGTATAATCTTAAATGTTAAACAGTATTTAATGAAAAATTTGAAGTATTTCAGTACGTATGTGGAAACGGGTACTGTAGTTGTTTATCTTTAATAACATTTTCGTTGGAGGCGTTTTACTTTATTATATTTGTCTGGTATCTCAGCTCAGAAGAAGGAAAGGAAATACAAGCTAACACGGATCCCAAGATTGCAGGCATTCGATGCACGGCTTTGGGGTAACCAATACTGAACTACTGTATGCAGAGGCGGCTTCAGGTGGCGGTGATGAAACTAAACGTTCCCCATTTAAAAATTTGTTGTTTTACACAATCAAATGAAATGGAACTTCAGCCACTTTGAAACCTACATTACTGATCGATACTCCTTGTAAGTTAGCCTCCAAAGTTGCAGTCCAAATGGGGGGCATACATACATACTTAACGTACTCCTGGCAAGCCCGGCTGGTGTAAGTTAAAATCATTTATATTTATTTTGAAACAAATGAATAAGTTAAGTTATTCGATCTAGCTCCTTTGGCAAGGACATGCGCCACAAGTTAGCACCTCAGTCTTGAACGGAGATCAGGGGAAAAAAAAGCCCTGCTGGGGCGGGGAAATTGAATTTGTTCTTCCAAAGGAGAAAGTTCCAGCCCAAGTAATTGAATTTTCAATCCATATATATTTCTTCCGTCACCCAAAGTATATACCTTATGCCATTGAGTGTACAGTACAGTGCAGTGCAGTACTCTTAGTGTCACTTTGGTTCCTGTATAACTTATACGGCATCGATGGATCGATCAGGGCGCWCCATCCAATCACACAGTCCGTCCCAGTTTCGCACCAGGCACCCCAATGGGGGAGGCCCGGAAGCTAACTTACAGTTGTTCTTTCATGTCAGAATCTCGCAGGCAGGCAGGCTTCTGCCCAATCTCAGAATTCAGAACTGAGTGCTCTGCAGTGAACCTGGCTCAGGGAAAAATCCATCCAGTAGCTTAACCTAGAAGGACGCGGGGGTCCCTGTGGAAATCATCATTTCTGAAACCGTGGAAACAATTGATATTAAAAAATTCAAAAGAACTCATTTGAAGTCAATGTATTGTAGAAGATCTACCCTTTCCACACTAAATTTCAAGGATGAATAGTTGCACTTCTGTCCCCACATGGAAATATACTCTGTCATTCATCGGACACTAAATGTCCGCCACGTCCTTTCTGGGTTAACCACTTTGGGAAGTGGCCCCCATGACCAAGGTAGTCACCCAAATTCTCTAATTTCTTGGACCAATTGTTGCATTCTCTTTTTCTAGAGTTAACAATGAAGTTAGCTATTAGACTACCATGGTCTTTTTCTACATGGTTAAGTTAACCCCTATTGTGTTATTTGGATTCTAACACATGGAGCTTTCAATTGCAATAACTCTTTCAATTTTTGACTATTTCAAATTTTCAAAATAGAGTAGAAACAAAACTTTCCAAACTTTGTTTCCTTAGTCTACGTCAAATTTCAAAAATAGTTATTTTGAAAATTGCAATTGAGGTTGACCAAGGCACATCCACTTTTGGGATGCCCAAACCTTAAAGGGTTAACCTTTAAGGACAAGTGTTGCATTGGAGGATAAAAAACGGTGACAAGAACTGAGATATTTTGAAATTCTCATAAAAAATACTCTTGCCTACATAGATCAATGCTTTGATTCATTCTGTTTGGACTAGCGATAAGGAAGTTATGAAGAGTCTTGTGTTTTGGGCATCTTTGTCAAAAAACATCTTCTAATATTCATTTTTTAAATTGAATTCTACAATTTTGTAGAAAAAAAAGGTCCACATGGTTTAGTTTGCTTGCTAGAACAATCTTGCCAATGASACTAGTGTGTTTCAATTCTATTGTAGATCTATTAAAGATTTTTTTTAATCTTATAGCTACTTTTCATCACATTTTTTGAAGAAATGGAGATCAAGTGTTTCAAAAAAAAAAAAAATCCTACGTCTATTTTCAACTCAATTCTTCAACATAATTCTTTTTTAATCCAAATCTATAGTACAAGAATTTATGTTACAAAGATTTGAAGCCAAAATTCTCGTGTAGCAAGGTGCAAAAGAAAATGTTTTTTGCAATCTACATGGGCGAAATTTTTGAAATTGCTTCCATGTATTATTTCAACTTGTCTACCTTAAGATCTTGTAGTTATAAATATGCAAAAAAAAAGTTTTAAAAGTTTTGCACTCTACAATAGAAATGTTTGGTTGAGGTGTTTTTTTGAGAAAAAATAAAGGCATTGGTCCTTTGGGTGAAAGCACACTACGGTCACCCCCCCAAAGGTACAAAAATTGGTACAAAATGTACATATTTGGTGCAAAATTTACACATTTTGATAGTAAATGGCGCCAAAACGTCAATTTTAACCAAAATTCAATGGTGGCCCATCTCAACCACAATTCTTTCTATCAAATAATCCCAAAAAAAACTTAAAAAAACAATTTAAAGTCAATAATTGGCCTTCATACTAAAACCACACATTTGTTAGGATATTTCCTTAYATAGACCCTAAAACACTCATTAAATGCTTAGGCTAAGTACCTAAACATAAGAGCATTGGATTAAGCTCTTTGAATTGTAAAAATGAATTTCTAAGCTAGTCAAAAAGAGTACAACATTGCTAAAGCTGAAACTGTGACAGTACAAACATTTAATGTTTGTACTCCGTACATTCAATTAATAGATGAAAATCACTTTTTGTTATGCAATTATCAATGTATGCAAGATGTAAGATTCCGAACTTCTTTTTTTTTTTGGAAAAAAGTGAAAATCACTATAAGAAAATTGACTCTAAACTTTCACTCTGTGCATAAATTGTGCCGTGAGTACGATTCTGTACAACCGTAGTGTGCTTTCACCCCTTTAGAGGTTAAAATCCAGTGGTTATTGGGATATGAAAGTAAATGCTTTTAAGATTCATAGATGTGTATTGGATATATGGTTGTGTAGGGTGAGGGGAATCAATTGTTTTCAAATGAGTCATCTAGGATAAAAATCAATGCAAAAGTGACAATGCTGAATTCCCACAATACCCTAAAAACTAGAACATGTATAGATGAGTTTCAAGCCACTTGGTGTGAACGGTGCCAAAATTGACATTTAGTGATTTAGTCATGATACATATATTTTAAAGTAATAAAGAAGTTACATCCAAAATCAACTGAGGAGGCTTCCCTAATCAAGGGGCTTACATATTATTCAAAAATGAAGATGGGACAAAATTGCAATCAGGTACAATGACATTATATGTAGTTATTTGTGTTATTGTGTATCCGTAGAAGTTGGAATGAATCAAAGTAGAAAACATCAAAGTAGATACTGCAACATCAAAAATATCTTTTGTAAATATGCTCCTCAAAGGTGCGCTACAGTTTCCAGTAGTTGTGATTGACCATGGGAATTGACAGGCATACAGAGTTCCAATGCATGGGGGTATATAAGTTTAGATGCTCATCCCACCCAAACCCGAAATCCCTAAAACACACACTAATAGAAAGAAGAAGAAATCCTCCCCTCCAAGTTGGGATGGCCCAATAAGTTAAGGAAGATCAAGGAGGGACAAGAGGAGCCACGGGCCACGTGGCGATGGCCCAGACTGATCTTGGGGTACGCGACTAAGTGAGTCACTGGCGATCCAGGACGGCAGGATGGCAGGACGGCATGATGGCCGGGGTGTCGGAGCTCGACGGGGAGGATTCGTGAGGGAGGGAGGGAGGGAGGCTGAGTGGGCTGCTTGCTTGCAGTAACTGAAACTGATGAGCCAGGGCTGGCATGGCGGGGGCAAGTCAAACGGCGACAGATCCAACGTCGGCTTCGCAACGCGAGCCCTAGATCAGCTGCGCCAGGGGGAGCGAGCCCTGGCAATATATCGAGACGGAAGAGAGGGTCTGTCGGATAACTAATGTCGATCGATCAATCGAGGGCCGCGAAGCTYGTAGCGCTAGCTAGCTCCACGCACCCGGCCACGCCACCCTCTAGCCCAAGGCCAGCSCAGCCCAGGCCAGGCCCTGGTTGAGTTCTATATATATAAATACCATCTTCCCCACTACCACGTTCTTTTGATTTTCTTTGGGCAGTTCGTCATCAGGGAGAATGTTGTACAGACGAGACGTCAACYACGCAAGACTGGGTGAATTGGGAGAGACTTAGTTAGCTTGGTCCTGGTTGGGGCRGGCGGGCGACCTCTCGGCCACGCCCTCACTTGCCGTCGGGTTGTGGTTAACTTCCAAGTCCTAACCCAGTTCGATCGATACTGTATACCGTGCTGCCTGTAGAACGAACTTCCATGCCACGGGTGTTCCCTTAGGTCTCCAGGACTTTGTCCAGAAACTGCTGGGATCGTGGTTTGGGGGGAGTAGTCTGTACTGTCGTATTGGAGTGGAAGCATCGCATCTCGAGCGCCAATTTGCGTGCTCCATGGAGCGGCTGGTCGGTTAGCTGAATGTCCAGTAGCGCTTACCGCGTGCGTCCTCCGCCAGATCATTCGTTGCACCCACTAGCTGCATGGTCTTCTTCGTGTGCCGGCAGACTTCTTCAAGGCTTGCTTTTAGGGCCGTGAAACATCACTTGGCCTGCAGCCTGAGGCCACAAGCTTTGTTCTTCTTGCTATGCTTCTTATCTTAGTGGTTGTTCTTTCCCGACCGATACGTAGTGTTCGGATCAGTTACGTTGAGTATCAATACCATACCTTAGTCGTTCCATGTTTTGGGTGCAGAGAACCGTGCTTCTCGTGACTGAAAGACTTGATTTGAAGTTCGCATTAACCAACCAGTTCAGGAGGGTTCTATTGTGAGGGAAGTACAGTATTAGGTTTGCGTGAGGGAGAGTTTTGATTGAGATTGGAATTCGAGCGTCATCGATCTGTTCTTTCACGCTTCCCCAACTGAAATTTCAGCTTGAGATATTGTTACTGACGAGAGCTTACCCGAGAGAAACTGAKCTCACGTTCATGAAGATGACAAGACTGTCCAAGTCCAATGAAGACGTTCGGAAAGGAGCCTGGGCGGCGGAAGAAGATGAAAAACTGCGCAAGTATGTAGAAACCTATGGGACTCGACACTGGCGCGAGGTTGGAAAGAAAGCAGGTATTATAAATTTAATATCAGTTTCGGTCATGTAATCGTGACTGAGGACCGCGTCTGCAGTTCTTCCACTTACAGTTTGCATAACACTTACAGCTCTTACTGTTGTGACCGTCGGGGAGTGATCGCTGTCAGGGTAATCTCCTCACAACAGAAGCGCGATTGGCAAGTTCATTGGAACTTGATGCCGGAAAAGAAACCCATGAGTTTGCTTGCTAACCGGCTGTTAGAGCTTATCGCATTGCACACATGGTCTCTGTATCAGCATAGGTCATGTGCGAACGTTACTCGACCGCTCTTGCAATGTTACGCTTTGCTAGTTGCCTCAACGTTTGGCCTAATCGATCATATGTTCATGGTCTGCGATCGAAGGTAACGAGTGGAATTGCAATCAGTAAAACGATTATGGACATGTCAGCGTGGAATTTCCGACTTGCAGTGAGTTCGTGACACATGAGATGGATCATACCGCCTGTGGCTCCGGAAACTAAGCTGTTTGTGCTCATGCATRTGCAGGCTTGCAGAGATGTGGTAAGAGCTGCCGGCTGCGATGGACCAACTATTTGCGGCCTGATATACGGCATGGTAGTTTTACTGTGGAGGAAGAGGATCTCATTGTGAAGTTGCATGCAGCTCATGGAAGCAGGTAAAATTAACTGAAATTYGAAAAGCTACAAGTTTTAGGGTATCTCCAGCTTATCTCGATGTCTCGCGGTTCCCTAGTGAATATAACCGTTGAATCAAGTATTTTTTTAACTTTTGGCGGTATCTGTACATCTACACATCCTGTTGAACTAATTGCGAAGCCTCCTTCTGTAGATAGAGCTGATCGAATTGATAAGTGAGAAGAGAAGAAGACTAATCAAGTGTGAAATGTCACCTTCTTGGCAGATGGTCACTAATCGCCGCACAGATGTCAGGACGAACTGATAACGACATCAAGAATCACTGGAACACCCGGCTGAAGAAGAAGCTCTGCGACATGGGCATCGATCCCGTCACTCACAAGCCCATTGCGGACTTACTCAGGGATCTAGCAGGAACAATGGCACAGTCCTCTGGAGGAAATCAGGTACAGTAGTAAGGAAGATCCAGATGTTCACTATCGTTTGATTAGTTACTACTCATGTGTACTATTCTCGCGCGTGAATATAATGGATCCTTAGATTCTAAGAATGTCTTCATTGTCCTTGCAGTTAGAATGATGTAGTTTTCAGTTGCGTGGTAGGCTGAATCATTCGGGTTAACTTTTTAAGAAGGATTCTGACCCTTAGTTCGCTTGCGATTTTAGCAGGTGGCTGAGGAGGCAGCTCGTAGGTGTTTTCGGGATACACTAGTGAGCAAAGCCGTCCGAGAGTGCAGCAAAAACAACCCGGCACTAGTGTCCCAATTCATGAACCAATCTCTCAGCATGCTGCACCATCAAGATCATCTTCAACGCGCAGACGACGCATCGGGGTTACCCGAGCTGCACTCGATCGCAGACAGAGTCCAGAAGAGCTCCAACAATTCCGGCTCCCATAGCATGGATGAGAGCAGCAGCACCGAGGAGGCGCTCTCGCGACGCTCCAACAGTCCGCCGGCTGCTGCCTTGGAAAATTCCAACCACCACCGGTACCACCAGCCTGCGAGCTCCGATCATCAAAACGTCGACACCATGATTCACCCCCGATTACCAGGCTCCGTTGTGGAGAATACTTGCGGTCGGATTGCATATCTCTCTTCCGCTCAGATGAACGAAGCCACCATGGCYAGGTTCGCCGAAGGCGCCAGCCCTCTTACAGCTTTCCCAGAGGAGCAGCCTGGTTGCAACTCAAGCTCTCCGCTTCATCTACTTCCAGCAGCGTCGGGGTCAGGTTCTGAGTATTATTTCCGCAACGGCTCAGATTTTGAGAAAGCCTGTAAGGAGTACCGACCGAGCTCTCCCATTCTTAGCAGACCTCGACAGRTGAACCCAGCGCTAGCCGTGATCCAGCCGAGGCCGGATTACACAYGCTGGCTGCAAGCTTCACGAAGTTCGTTCCCGCAGGACCACCAAGAGTTTCACAACACGCAGACGCCGACGTTGCCCATGAGCAGATTCAACTCCGAAATGCTGAACCAGATGAATCAAACTAGTCATGCGGCTGGAGTTTCTTACATACAGGGAGTTGGAGCTGATGCGTCGTCTTCACGACCCCTTGCATCCGCAGGGGCTAGTAAGGTGGATATCAGGATTAATCTCGGCTTCAATCAGCCCGGTTCCTTGCAAGAGAGTTTCGGGTACAGGAGTTTCAATGGGCCATTGACGACGTCGCCAATGCCGACTGGCGCCACGGGTTCCATTCTAGACATCACCACCCAGCACACTTTGTCTGGGTACGCCGGGCAATATTCCACTTCGATTGGYCCTAATAATGTTAGTCTTTCGAGTTTCAACACTGCATTGGCTGGAACGCCGACTGGGATGCGCCTTCATGAATATGAAGTTCCGAGTCCCCGGATGGTGTTGTGGGACTTTCAGGAGTAGGGGGACCTCGGGGAAGAGTTGAACCGCTCGGAGTCCATGCCATGCATCCAGGGTGTCAGGCCTTCCCTTTTCKCAATCTTTTTTGGAGATGTTCACAGCTTTGTATGTAGTTGAGGATGTCATGTCTGCTCATCGAGCTTACAGTTGGGCCTTCAATTGGGACCTTGGTCAATTAGGCGGAAGGTAGTGTACGTCCCCGTGTACATTGCTGTGAACATTTCAGACTCCTGAACATTATTTTTTTTCCCCTTGTTCTCCTTATTCGGACTTGTTAATACATGGTTCTTTTCTCTACTTGTGTTTTGAAGATTATGAAACATGTCTTTTGAAGATCTCGTGGTGTGCGTGGAAATTCTGCGTGCTTGTTAACAGAGAGACTAGGCATGACGTAAATAATTGCCACTTTCAGCAACTACCCTGAGTTAAAGGTAGAACTTCGGCTATGGAGAAGCATATCCAATATGCGTTATTTTCGCTTAAACTTTTCTTGAGTTGCCGTTTGTTCACGAGCTACTAGCTCGATCGAAATATACGCTACGGGCTTGAAAGTGAAAATGACGACGTACCATTCACAGCTTCACGAAATGCAGTAAGAGCGTGTAGAAGGTTTAGTGYGACATATTCGGGAAGTTGGTAAATTAGTCTGGGACCCGTTGGGCCATTGTTTTGTGAAGCAGTTTATCTTTAATTAAAGAGTCGGGGAGACAGCTTGCAACATGTCGCGAACCGTGCCAGGTCATGACCCAATACACGGTAATCCTTTACCTTGAAGAATTCCGCCCGAATCATTTTCTTGTTTGTCCCCACGTCGTATGCACCAAGCTTGTTGGCTAGCTGTTGCATTCCAAACAGAATTCTCGAACTCCGAGTTTGAACCATTCCATAGCCAGCCAGTTCCAGAGCTGATAATCGATCGACTGCATTCTAACTGAATTTTGGATTCTCCATGCAAATGCTCACAGTATCCCCGCTAAGGAACTAAGACCCAAGCAGCCTGTAAAAATTCCGTTAGTTCCTGATCATCCAATCAGTCGACGCAGTGGCGGACGAAAAGCCCGCCTTGCCCAACGTGCTTCAACCCCATTCCCAAGAGTATCTTCGTCGTTGCTCCATTAATGCCCCCATTCAATGTCCCTCTTCTCTTGGTTCTACCACCTTCTCTTTATCCTCCTCGTTAGCAACGCCATCAATGAGCCATTTAAGGATCATTGCCACTATCACACCATAAATGACACTAATAATGCTATGATGCACTCTTGGTTCGTATGATTACTTTCTTCAGCCTGGATGAGTTCGCTCGCTTGCTAAGTTAGCTCGCTCGCGGAGCTAGCTAGGAAGGCAGTACAACATCCGCAGGATGCATGCTTTGATATTATCATGGGACWGAGGAGTCCTGCCCGGTGGAGCACAAAGGCCGGCTTGCGCGCGGTAAGTTGATCAGGAGGGTCAGGCCAGGTGCAGGTTGGTACTTGCCCACTGAGGCAACTGAAGGTGGTATAATCGGAAAACCATTAATTGAATGATACCGCTTGCCATCGCATTAATGGCGACTAGCGAGTGGGGTCTGACGGCCTGCAAGGCTGAGGGGAAAGTCAAACGGAGATTGCTGCAAGACATGGCCATTGCGAACGGGGGAAGACGGAGCTACGTCGTTTAGTCTGTGGACACCGCCACCCTGCGCAGCAGATGAACAACTAATGCTTGGTCTGGCTTGCCGTGAGGGAGCTGCTGGTGCCGCTGCCGCTGCCGCGCCCTGCCGGGACGACGTACTAGCTGGGCGGGGCCTGGCCAGAACTAGGCCTGGCACAGAAAATAATGATTGAGAGGAAGCGTGTCACGCTCTCGTCGAGAATGCAGATTTGTGCAGGATTTCATTGAATGCCATGGCGTCAGGGTGACTACTGCACCGAGCTGCAAGAGTGCATGGGTTCAGAACGAAGATGGCACGTCGAAGGGCTGCGTTAGTGGCGTGTTTTAAGCTTGACGTGACTGAAAGCTCTAAAGGGATGGTGTACTCGCGAACTAGCTGCATGGCTCCCCCTCCGTTCATCACGGAGGCAACAGAGATTAGTTTTAGTTGAACATTGTTTTTAGTGAGTGTTAATTAGTGAGTCTAGCCTCTGGAATAGTAATGATCAAGCACGTTAAGGTATGTCGAAACAGAGTGTAAGCCCCTATTGAAATCGCTCAGCTAATGCGGTTTAAACTGCAACGCCCGGCTTTGCAGTGCTTATGTTCACCATATAATTATGCAATTGGGCATGAGACATGGCCAAATTGCAGCCCATGCGCACTCAAATCAGCAACTCCACTCCCGTATCCATGCCAGCTTAATTATATTAGTGGATAGCTAATTCATCACATGAACTCGATCGATCAGTTCATCGTCMTGAATAATTATATACCATTCAAATAGTAGTGGCACTAGTAGTGACTAACTGCCTCGCCCATTATGATTAATGGCGCTCAGTGGTGCAGTTTAGTATATGGTCGAATTAACCACCAACGAAAATGCATGCTGTAACCAAAAAATCTGAAGTTGTACAGCATTGAGATCACTGAAAGCCCCGTGGAAGAAGGTCTGGAATCCAATTTATGGCGTCGTGATCGCGGCCAGGCTAGTTTCAGGGTTAAGGGTCATGGTTCATTATGAGGGATTCCAAATGCTGTCCCCTTGCACTATTCTAGTCTTCTAAGATGATTTTTTGAAATTCATTGTCACAATGGTGCTGGATTTTTATGGAGTTTGAATAATTTCATTACATTTCACATAGATTGTGCTACCAAGGATGAACATTTTCACTTTTGTTTTAAATAGAAGGTTTCTAGTTAACCAGGGAGACACTTGCAGCATTGGGGAGTGCCATACAGCAATAGTTACTGCAATTTCACARTAAATCTATGAAATTTCCCCTATCAATATAATTTTCTTGGAGACAACCCTTTGAAAGCTATKTCTATGCCCCAAGTTATGTAAACATTGCATCCACCAAGCCTCCTATCTRGTCAGTTATGATCCTTTGTGTTCTGATTTATGTGACGATTGATTATCTGTGCTGATAAATAATATCCCRAAAGAYRATGTGCATGGCCCATGTGATCATCTATACTAGTACAAGACAACTTCATTTTATTTTTTAAATTTCTTTTGACAGAAATGAGAGTAAGTGTACGTCATTGTGGCACTGAAAAAGAGCATATATAATTTACATTAATTCCTCTCATTGGCAAACGTATTTCATGATGCCCCAACCCAGCGTACTTACTTGATCAGATCATGGCTCCCAGCACAGACTGATGTCTCTGCAAGCCSAAGCATTCCCACACGTATTGTCATTCAGACGTCGTATAAATCAGAACTTCTATGGAACTACTTCCACTGCTCTTCAGTATTCCAGTGCAGTGATCAGAGAATTCAGTTACTCATCTCAATATTCCAATTTCTATGTCAAGAGGCTTGCTGTCAAAATGATCTAATATTCTAATTTCTATGTTACAACGCTTGCTGTCAAAATCCTACTGTCCAGATCCTCCGATCCCAGTAGAAAGATACAAGTTATTGGAGCTTAAAAAACAGCAACTTTGTACATATGTTAAGCACTACAAGGTCTGGTACTTTAACAAAAAAAAAAGTGGCAATTATACCCCATAAAAGCCCTTGTAATAGTGCCAGGCACCTGTACTACAGTAGTGTCTAGCACAAGGGGAGGTCATTGTGCTTAACATAGTGGGATGCCCCACCATACATATATTTTGAAAATCTATTTGCATATGTAACTTGGGAATATGAAGACAGAGGTTTTGTAAAAGACACGTGCAAAGTACTTGTATTATTATGAYTGGACCTGCTGTTGGAGAAAGAGAATGTTGTACAAACTTCTTAACCCACTGAAGCCACAAAACCAATTTAAACCTAAGTAAGTATACTTTGAAATCTCACAAATTGCTCTTGAAAACAAAGGAAAGAATATTAAACAAAGTCTCAAAAGTGGGTTGTTGCTTCGCCACACCAAAACTTTTGGGGTTTTAAAACATCAATCTTGTCTTCTCACAACATCACTTCCTTTCAATCTCTTTGGTTTATGTCCACTCTCAACTTGCAACTCTTCAAAACACAAATGAAGGGAAGTTAGGAAAGAAAGGACTAAAACCCCGAAGGAATTCTACATGAAAAGACATTTGATTAAAAAACTCATTTCTTAAAGAATGTTACTATTGATCTACAATTGTTATTCTTTTATGCTTTGTTGTTTAGCTAATTTTTTATTATTCTTTTGGATTCTGTGGATTTGGATCTTTTGGGGTTTGTTTTATTATGCCTAATAAGCCAAATAGATAAAAACAAACTGCCAACTAATATCTTCTAGATGATTAGGAAAATTACAAAACAAATGGAATATATTAGATTTGATTTGATTTCGTGGATCTTATTATTTTGGGAATAAAAATAATTCCTAAGTAATTTAGGAATTGTCCAAGACACAACCAAAATTAATAAGAAATCTTATAACTATTAATAGAAAAATTGAACTTACATAAAGTTACAACTACAACAAATACGTGTCATGGAGTAGCAACAATGACGAGGAGGGAGAAATTGATTCATTCGTAGGAGAGGTATGTTATTGTTAAACTTGCTTTCAATTTCATTCCATTTGAATCGCCATTAGTTTTTATCTTAGAAAACATTAACAATTAGGTTAGAGTTTTTAAAATTAAATTAAAATTAAAAATAATTTAGATAATAATTAGGAGACTCTAAAAATAATTTACACTTTAAAAATAACCAAAAAACAAGTAAGTTATTGACGGATGAACTTTGGAATGTAGTTGGATGAAATATCACTACTTTCATCCAAGTGGATCCAAAAGGAATCTGAGAATTTAAAAAGAATCTAGGAATTTTAGGTCAGATTATACTTTTAAATTATTCATTAACTTAAGAGTTATTGGTGGATGAAGTTTTATATTAGATTATAAGTTAAAACTTCATCCATTGATATCTTCTAATCAGACGGTCAAAATTCAACTTGCTTTACCATTTTGGAAAGGGCATTTTGTATTCTACAAACTTAATTATACATAATTTTAGGAAAACTAAAACTGTTAAACATTCAGAATAAATAGGTCATAATTAAGAATTAACCTACTAACATTCAATTTGAACCAAAACAGAGCGTTGAATTGAATCAATTAGGTAATTTATAATTAAGTGTCCATTGCTTGGAAGGCATTTTTTTTATCACCCTTTAAAGATTGTTTTGCTAATAAGCCATTAGAACCCGTAAGCTCCGTTCCGGCTGAGAGGTGGAGTTAGAAACGCCCACATTGGGCGGGCCAGAAAACGACTATTTCTCTATTATAGGTTGGCATGCCTCAAATTCATTGTTCACAGAAAAGTCATTTGCGCCATCGATGTGTAAGATGAGGACAAATAGTTTTTGCGCACTGTGCTCATATCAATAGATCTCGCAATAGATGTGCTATGCACGTGGGTGCTATACAAAAATGCACCACCTCAGTGGTACGCATTAGGAGAATTGAGGTACGATTTGTCTCGAACTTCTATATTTATGCCAATTGTTTATGTAATTGAATTTTTTTGGTTTCTCTTTTTCTTTCTTTTGAGTTTTTGCTTGAATTTTTGTGCTTCTTGCTTGTGGGGGGTCACGAGATTTACATTTCTATTACTTAGGTGGCTTCACATAATAATTGTGAAATTCATTTTATGAGTTCCCTACAATGATTTCTACACCTCATTCAGATACCACCTATACTAGGAGCCACTATGGACTTCCAATTCAAGCTGCAGCTGGGGATTCATTTACCGATGGCAAGGTAGGAGGTTTGGTTGGGCAGGATCAACGACAAAGTGGGCAGGCAACAACAAGGAAGGCGTTGCAGATGGACGGACTTGGCTGCAGTGAAAGGGCTCCAACTAGGTAGATCTGCTATAGGGAGGGGAGACAATAGTAGGGCGATGCCAACTTAGTTTAGAGCATGGTTGTTCGCCCGGACAACTCGACATTACGACGAACACGATGTCCAACACGTCAAGTAGACCTCCTTGTCCGTCTAATAGAATCAACTTACCTTTGACTTTTAGGAAAAAATTTCTACCATGTCCATTCGCCATGTGGATGCCACTTGGCATCTATGTGGCAAAGTAGGGGGTGCATGCGGGTGTGAGCGACCTTGGGTACAGGGCAACTGCGGATAGAGGCGACTTCTTGTCTTACTATTCAAATATGTCATTTCTAGTGCATTCATCTAAGAAATTGAAAAAAAAAAAATATTTTAAATCTAACCATTGGATCTTATACTCTTTTTGTCTTAGATCATGTGGTAAAAATTTCATTAAGTTTGACCGTACGGATTAGAAGATATTAGCATTCAAAGTTGGAAAAAAAGATTTATGAATGCTGACGTGCAATTTCAGATGACTTTGACCACCATTGGTGGAAAAGTTTTGTACTAAAGAATTTGAGTTAAAAAAAATATAAGATGGATAATTGACTTGAAATTCTAAGGAGAATTTTATTTAAAACTCTTGATTTTCATTTCTTTTTTTAAAATTGTCAAGTACAAGTGGGGACGTAGGTCCAATATTGAGCAAGAAATTAAATCATTAATAGCTCTAAGATAGAATTGAAACACAATAATCCCAACAAAGAGATTTTTTTTGCAAGAAAACTCAATCCCATAAAAAAAAATTGTAAATTGTAAAAATTGCATTAAAAAATAAATCTTATAAGTTGTTTTTCATAAAAATGTTAGACAAGGAAGGATGATACTTGTATAAATGAGTTACATCACTTACCTATTTGAAATAAATTAGAGCTTTCCATATAAAGAAAAAAATAGTCTAAAGAAAAAAAAATCTTCAAAAAACAATTTAGATTTTTGAATTTTTTTTTTCATGCTCAATAAGTCAATCTCTCCAATTTTGAACACAATTTTTGTTTCTAGGCATCATTTAAAAAACAATTATACTACCACAAAGTCAATTAGTTTTTTTATCTTTGAAAAAAATTCAGAAAATCATGAAAAAAAAATTTAAACCATAGAAATTTCCCCAACCCAAATCCAAGTTGTCCTCAAAAGGACAAATGGTCCTTTAAAGGCTAACCCCTCAAGGACCAAGAACGCACAATGTGTCCTCTTCAAATTTTTTATGGCAAATTCTTGGTAGAGCTACTCGAATCACAATATTTTGTAAACTAGGATTTTGTAGGGTAACAAGTTTACATACTTGCTGCATTTTCCTAATTTTCAAAATTTTAATGTGAGAACTATTTAAAATTTTATTTAGGAAATGTATTCTATTTGAAAAAGGGAGCAGATATAATGTCTCAACTAAAGTAATAGCAAGGATGGAAACTTTTTTTTTAGACATTTATAGTCTTTATTTTGCCCGAAGAAATGAAATTTAGATTTTTTTTTAAAATTTGTTGTTTTAGCAATTTTACATATGAAAGGCTGAATCAAGTGTCATTAAGAACACAAAATAATTAGAATGATTTCAAATTTCTTAATGATGTTCCAAAAAATATGCCAATAATATTAATTGTTAAATTTCAAAAATTGACGCATATATAAATTCTTTTTGGAATTGTAGGATCCAATTTGGTTAGGGTTTAGTTTTCTACTCTTTATATTTAAAAATGTGTACGAATTTGAGAATATATATATGAATCTCCACTTCCTGTTTTTTTATTTTTTATCTTTAAATCAATGTAACAAATAAATCAAAATTAGGAGGATTCTCTGGCAATTGCAAATATTAAATTGAAATTCTTTTTCAAAAATCTTTACCCAGTATTTTTTTATAAAATCAAGATGAAAAATAATTCATGACAAGGAATCTTAGAGAATTGTTAGTAATAAATAGTAAGGTACTTAATTGAATGTCTAACTTTTGTTTTTTAAGTTTAGATTTATTTGATAAATAGAAGATGAAAGAGATGAGTATAGCTTAGTGGTTCTTTGAGAATCAAAATTTAATAATTAAACAAGTTCTTATTTAATCTCTACCCTTTAAATTTTTCTTTTAGATCAACATCACAAGTAAATCAAAATTAGGATAACTCTTTCAAAATTGAAAAAACTTTTTAATTCACTAAAAAAAAATTCTAATCTAAATCTTCACCCATCAATTTTTTTATTAAAATTGACAAAAAAAAAAATTGATAATAAAAAAGAATCTTGGAGGATTACAAAAAATGAAGTGAAAAGATTTTACTTACATTTCTGTGCTACATTTTAAATCTTAAAAATAATACTTAAGTTTGATGAGACTTTCAAATTTCTCAAAAATAAATGAAGAAGTTTTTGCTTAAATCTCTAGCCTTTAGTTTTTTTTTGAAAAATCAAGGTGAACAATTTTTCATTATTAAAAAAATTTATTTAGGAATTGCTAAAAATGAGTAATAGAATTTTACTTAATCCCTAAAGGACCAAGGCCTTTTTTCTGTGAAAAAACACTCAAAACTACCACTTCTATAGCAAAGAGTAAAAAAAGTTGATAACTCTTTTTTTTTGCACGTCTAGCTATAGGATATTACATCTAACCAGTATGAGGATGTCTAGAAAAAATTTCAGAATTTTTGGAGCCACAAATTGCAAGATATCTGCATTTAAAGTGAAAAAACAGGTTTTGCAACACATTGCTGGACTATGTTATTTGAATTTGAACCTTCTTAACTTTCATTCTTTGTAGTACAGAGATTTGAGCTTTAAATCTTTATGTTATAAAATTCTGTTGAGAATCTAGGGCAAAAAATAAATTTAAAACAAACTAAATGTTTATCCTTTAAAAAACTATTAAATAGAAGTAGGTACAAGATCGAAGAAAAATTAAATTTATTAATAAATTTATTCTAAGCTAAAAATTTACATTAATTTTTACAGATTGAAATTCACTAATCTCTATGGCGGGATTGTTCTAGCATTCAAACTAATCCATGCCAAACTTTTTTTTGCTATAAATTGTAAAAATTGCATTCAAAATGAATCCCAAAAGTTATTTTTTCAAGAAGATCCAATTTCTCAAGAAACAAGATTGTCCATAACTTTCTCATAACAAATCCAAATGAAATGACTCAGTGCTTTCCATATAGACAGAAATATAGTCTATGAGAAAAAGAAAAAAAAACAGGTTTAAAAATTTCGAATTTTTGAAACTTTTTATTGCTACCTTCTCTCCTCCAATCTCCCCTATATTGAGTTATTTTGGACATAGCTTTTGTTCTCAAGCATTGATTAAAAAAAAAACTATATTCTCATAAATCTTATTGTTTTTCTATCTTCAATAAAAGTTTCAAAAAATGAGGACGAAAAGTGAGACCGTAGGTACACGCCTGAAATCTACCTTGTCCGTTGAACGGACAAATGGTCCTTTAGGGGTTAAACATTCATTCAATGTTTTTCATTTTTGATTCAACATTACAATTTTCTTTTATTAGAATGAGATTTTTTAATGTTTTAAAAATAAATAAAGAAGCTCTTGCATAAATTCCTAAATGAAATTTTTTCTTTGTAATTCAAAAAAACAAATAATTCATTATTTGGCAAAGTCTTTAAGAATTTTGAACTATTATTATGAGAGCATTTTCTTAAACATCCACTCAATGTTTTCAATTTTCAATTTAGTGTTAGAAATAATGCTTGATTTGAATTATTATTTTTTAAATTGAAAAAATATTGCGGAATCTCTTACTTAAATTTCTAGTTTTCTACCATTTATTTTTCATTTGCAATATTTAAGTGAAAAATAATTAATGATTAAATTTTTGTTCAAAGAATTGAAAAACATAAATAGGAAAGTATAATTAGACTTAATTCTCCAATATCCATCTTTTATTTTATTATTTATATAATAAAAATGAAAAAAAATAAATGATAAGGAGTCTCAATGAATTAAAAAAAAATAATTAGGTAATTCCTTACTTGAATATCCACTTTTTATCTTTTAAAATTAAATTAATATAATAAATATTACTTAAATAAGTAGAATGAGTCTTTAAATACTCCACAACATAAATGGCAAACTTCTTACTTGAAGCTCCATATTTTTTTTTTAATTATTAAAAAATGAAAGTGATCTTTGAGAATCGCTAAAAAAAAATAGAAAATTTTGTATTTAATTCTTTAACCTTATTTTAAAGCCTTAGAATCAACACTACGAACATTTCATGATGTAAAGACTCTTAAGTTTGAAAAAAAATTAATAATAATAATAATAATAATAATAATAATAATAATTAATACTTAAATCACCATCATTTATTATTTCTAAATGAATGTGACAAATAATTCATGACTAAGATGATTATTTGTGAATTGCAAAAATAAAAAGGTAGATTTTAACTTATGTATCAATCCAATATTTTTGTTACTGAATCAAATTTGAAAGTAATACATAATTAAGAAGAGTCTTGGAAAATTGCACAAAATTAAAAGAATTTATCACTTAATTTTCTATCCACTATTTATTCTTTCTAAATAAGCATCCAAATGAAAAGATAAGTAGGACAAATTTTTAAAATTACAATAAATAATAGGAAATTTTTGGGGGCAAAAACAAATTCTTCTCAAAAGGAGCATGGAGGTGGAGGGGCAAGTGCGGGTCCAAGGGCGACCGCAGGTAGGTGAGAAGGCCATAAATTGGAGCAAAAAAAATTCTTTTGAAAGGGACCATGGAGGTGAAAGGGCAACTGCAGATCCTAGGGCGACTGCGGATCTATGGTGACTTCGAGTAGGAGAAATCTATCATTTGGAGGAAAAATATTCTTTGAAAAGGCACATGGAGGTGGAAGGGCGACCACAGGTTCAAGGACGACCGTAGGTGGGAGAGAAAGCCATTGCTTAGATAAAAAAATTCTTTGAAAAGGCACATGCAGGTGGAAGGGCGACCACGGGTCCAAGGGTGAGTGCGGATAGGAGAAAGCCATCACTTGGAGGAAACAAATCCCTTGAAAGGGCGCATGCACGTAGAAGGGCGACTGCGGATCCAAGGACGACTTTAGGTAGGAGAAAGCCATCACTTGGAGGAAAAAAATTCTTTGAAAGGGCGCATGCAGGTGGAAGGGCGAGTGCGGGTTCTAAGGCGACCGCGGGTCCAAGGGTGACCTCGGGTAGGAGAAAGCCATCACTTGGAGGAAAAAATCTCTTTGAAAGGGCGCATGCAGGTGGAAGGGCTAGTGCGGGTTCTAGGACGACTGCGGGTCCAAGGGCGACTTCGGGTAAGAGAAAGCTATCACTTGGAGAAAAAAAATCCTTTGAAAGGGCGACTTTGGGTAGGAGAAAGCTATGACTTGGAGGGAAAAAATTCTATGAAAGGGTGCATGGAGGTCGAAGGGCGACCACGAGTGTAAGAAATGTGAGCTTTTGAACAAATAATTTTTTTCCCGCCAATGGTAGATCAATGCAATTGAAAACAAATCATGGTAGAAAGTAGAAAGGGAATAAAAGAGAGAATCTTGAAAATTAACGGAGAATTATTTGCAATTATTTGAGGAAATGTTTTAAAGGCACTATATTGGGATTTTTCAATAGAACTTTGTTTGCTTGGATATAGGAATAGTTTTTGTGGTTTTCAAAGAATGAATAGATGAATATATTTGTAGGATGACTTAGGTGGAAGTTTTATAAAATCTTCTTTAAAAGATATTTTTCTTCCTTCAAGGAGTTCATATATGTAGAGTGACCATTTAGGTAGAAAATGAAGAAATGATTATACAAAGAAACCTAAAGGCCAATCTCCTCCAAAATGAAGTATAAAGATTAAAGTAAGAACTTGCCCACTCACTTTTTGCAATTCTTAAAGAACCATCAAACTCATGTATTATTAATCACATAAATTTCATAAATAAATGAAATCTATGATAGAGATTTGATGCCTAAGTGCCCAAAGTACCGAAATTTGAAATTTGCAAAACTTTGAAGTTAAATAAAACCTAACATATTTTCAACTTTTGTGGTTTGTACTTTTGAAAAGTCTTCTTTGAAATCTAGTTTTAGCATTAAAAATCTAATTTTAGAAATGATTGATTATGATTATCTATTCAAGATTCTGTATAAGAGGGTCCATTTGAACTTTGAATTTCTATAATGTTTAGTGCTCTTGGGAACAAGCCTCAAATACAATAGATCTTAAAAAAATCATAACATAAATCATTTAAGAAAATTGTAGAGTAGATTTTGGAAAGCCATAAATTCATTGGAGTTATGCATGTTAGGACCTTCAACCTCACATTCTCTTGGTCACCTCAAACCCTAAATCCCAAACCCTAAACCCTAAACCCTAATTTGTGAATTTAATTTTATAATTACAAAAAATAGTAGATAGAAAATTTAAAATCTCTTCCATTCATTTTTTGGAATCTTCAAAAATCATTGCATTTAGTATCATTTGGCACATTGATTTTCAAAATAAAAATGAAATGTGTTGAAGCAATGAAGAACTCATTATTATACTTTTTATTAAAATTCTTAAAGAATCCTCTCAAATTTGAATAATTTGTCGCATTGGCTTTTTGAAAAAAATATTAAGTGTGGAGATTTAAGAGAATAATATTTCTATTTATTTTTCATAATTCTAAAAAGTATAATCCTAAGTCTCAATCACATATTATTCTTTACTTGGGTTTAAAAGTAAAATATATAGGGTAGAGATTGAAGTAAAAACACACCCAATTATGTTTTTGAATTGATAAAAAAGTTCTCCTTCTCATGTCTTATTTGCCTCTTTGAATTTGAAATAAAATGTAGAGTGAAGATCAAAATAAAAACTTGCCCAATCATGTTTTGTAATTCATAAAAAATTCATGATTTCCATGTGTTATTTTTGTCGTTGATTTCATAATAAAAAATAAGGGGTGAATTTTCAAAGAAAAACTTCCTATTATTTCTTGAAATTTTTCTTAGACTCCTTATAGTCATGAAATATTTATCACTTTGATTTTCTAAATACAAGATAAATGATATTGATTTAAATTTTAAAAAATTCTTTTTATTTTTACATTTTTGAATCACTTGTCATGTTTATTTTGAAAATGAAAAATGAAAGGGGGCATTGAATATGAACATATTTATTTAAATTTTGTAACCCTCAAAAAAATCATATTACCCTTATATTATTTGTAGCATTCATCTAATGATAAAAGTAAAGAGTGGAGATTTAGGTAAGATTATTTGATTTATTTTGGACAATGATTCAAAAGAATTCCTAATAATAAATTATTTATCAATTTGATTCTATAAATTAAAAAATAAGCAAAACATTTAAGTACAAGCTTTCCTCTAATTATTTTTCAGAATCTTAAAAGAATCAATTTATTCATAAATTGATAGTGACATTGTTTTAAGAAAAGAATAAAAGGGTGGCAAATTAACTAACAATTATTTCATATATCGTTTTCAATTCCTAAAGAGACTTCTTGATTTTGAATAAGTTGTCATGTTGATTTGTAAGATAAAAAATAAAAGGTAGAAATTTCCTTGAAAACTTTCTTATTTATTTTCCTCAATTTTCAATGAATAATACTACTCATGTATTATTTGCCACTTTGATCTAAAAATAAAATGTATGTGAAAAAAATTGAAGTAAAAATGTATCCAATTTATGTTTTGCAATTCAAAAAGTATCATCCTCCGGTTGCCATGGGATGTGTCGTGTCAGTCCAGGCTGCGACCCTGAAAAAGTCGTATGTTTAAAAAGAAAAAAAAAAAAAGTATCATCCTTCTCATGTATTATTTGTCACATTGATTTGGAATTTAAAAATGTCTGGATATTGAAATAAAAACTTTCCTATTTATTTATTTCAATTTTTTTAGACTCCTAATAAAAAATTATTTATTAGTTGATTTTAAAAATAAGAACTAAAAAGTAGAGATTTTGGTTAGAATTTTTTCATTTATTTTTCACAATTCTCAATGACTCACTCTACTCAAGTATTATTTGTCAAATTAACGTTCATTTAAAAATTCAAAATTCAAAATGTAGAATTAAGTGAAAAATCTAACTCTTAATTTTTTAATTTTCCAAAAGTCCTCCTAATTATGATTTATTTTCTGTTTTGATTTTACAAATAAAAAATGAAAGCAAAGAGTTAAGAACTTCACTTTTTATATTTGACAATCTTCAAAGATTGTTGTCACTTTAATATTTAAAATAAAAAACAAAGGACAAAGATTTAATAAGTACTTCCTTTATATTTTTTGCAATTTGCAAATATTCATCCTAAATGAATCAAATTCTCACCTAATTTCTACAATTTTTGATTTTTTAAAAGATATTGAATTTGAAGAAGATTGGATTTGAAAGAAATTGGATTCTTTTCTTCCCATAATTGTCCCACTGCCCATTCAAGTAGCCTCTTCGCTTGCTCAGCAATTCTGCACTTGTCCTTTCCCCACCTGTAGTGGCCCTTTTCACACATGCATTTGTCCCTTCTTCACCCACATTCGCCTTTTTTCCACCCGAACTTGAAGTTGCCTTTTTCCCATCCGCACTCGCCCTTTCACCACCCGAAGTTGCTATTTAACACCCGCACTCGCCCTTTCTCTACCTTTAGTCGCCCTCTTCCCACCCGCACTCGCCTTTTTACTACTCGAAGTTGCCCTTTTGCCACCCGCACTTGCCTTTTTGCCATCCGCAGTCGCCCCTTCGCCACCTGCATTCGCCCCTATCTCTAATTGCCTTTTTTTGGACCCACGATCGCCCTACCCGCGGTCACCCTACCCGCAGTCGCCTATGCTGACGTGATTTGGGCTTTCCACGTCGGATGAAAATATCTGCCCGTCGGGCAGAAAATTTTGAAAAGTTGGGCGATCTCGGGTGTGGGCGCCCTTGAGTTCGTCGAGCATATGCGACACTCGTCATATACGAAATGCGATGTCAGACAGACAACTCGACACCAAAATCCAAAAACGCATTCGACGGAACAACCCTGTGTTGTACAGTACATCCCCTAGCTTGTCACTCTCCTTTTCTCAAACATAGAAAACTGAAATCTCCATCTATGAAAATTTCAAAGAATTCAAGAGTTAATGTCCAGTGAGGATAGACTAGAAAACCCTAGAATTGGAATTTGGAAAGAAAAAATTAAATACGTTTGTCCAATTTCCACATTGGATTTCAATTCTCCTATGTAACGGCAAAGCGCAGAGTCTTGCTCAGAGGGTTTGTTATACATATGATATATGACAGCAAGCGACCGCCCACTAGATTATGAATTCCATGATCAGGCCATGATTTTTTATGTTTAATTTTCAGTCTCATACCTTTCTTTGCCGTTTACGAAGTCCTGCGGGCAATGAGCAATCTACCCAATGTAGTTGTCAATAATAGAACAATCAATTTTCATACTAGAGAAATTTGGGGTGTTTGTGGTGCAAAATTATGGTCCCTCAATTTTGCGTGGTTCAAGAGAACCAACTTTTAACTCCTGGTCGCCCTTCAAGACATGGTGAGGGCTCTAACAATCAAGCGAAAGAAAGAGCTTGTGAAACAATTGAACCTTGACTTATATTTATTAATTCTGGTTGACACCAATCATTATTTATGCCATCTGATCCCCAACATGTGCATCTTGTGTTGTAGCTGCCATTGAATCGTTCTTGCCGAGGTTCAGGCTACCATAGTCACAACAACAAAATTATAGATGTAATCCATTTATGTTGTGTGATACACACAGTAGTTTATGATGGGCCATTATTGTAGCTTTGTGGCAAACACTTGAAACTGTCAATGTACTGTGTGATTGGATTGATGGAACATACAATTTATGAACTTGTTTGTACCAAATCAGGAATTTTATCCAATGGCTCATAATTCAGTTCAGCGTGAAGGACAAGATGTTAGTTTTGGGTAAGTTGAAAAAAAAACTATTTGACATGCGGTTGTGTTTTATGGCCTTTAACCCTAGAGCGTCTTGATTCATCTCCAAAATTGACGTTTTGAGAAAAATCATTATGAAGTGCTATTTAGAAGCATAATTTGGAATTGCCATACAAATAAAAGTTGTAGAATGAGAATTGTAGATTCCATCCGTACGGTTAGATTCACCAATACTATCACCAATATATTTTTATAAATTTTGAAAGGAAAATTTCAAAATTCCTTCAAAATTCAAGAACAAACAAAATATAAKCATTTTTGGMGTAAAATTTGTTGGAATGGATTTGAAATGAGGTTCTTTTGACATGGTGTTTTTTTGAAACTTTTGTGGTCTTACAATCTATGACCTCATTTTGGCAAATCCGGTTTTGAACTAAAGTCAATGCAATTTTGGCTTGGTCAACCACTTGATACACTTGCACATTGGTAATTTTAGAAAAATATGTGCTCTAGTAACACCAAATCTAACCCTTAGATAGTATAGCAACTCAATAGAGTATCTCTAAAAATTATAATAACTTTCATCCAAGTAGTTGGGAGGATGAATCTAAAGTTTCAATCTGTTCATCGTCCAGAAAATAGAGGTCGGCGCGCTCCAGGGTTAAAATCCTCCATGGCCTTTAAATTCCTCCATTCCAAACTACTTTTTACAAGTACAAGTTATTTATATTGGGTAAGAGAATAGTAAGGCAATTCGCCTTTAAATTCTTCTATCTCAAACCATTATATATAAGTATAAGTTATTTATTTTGGGGGAGGGGAATAATAAGGCAATTGGCCTTTACATTCCACCATTCCAAATCATTTTATATCAATAGAATAGAAAAGCATCAAGAACATTGGACATAGGTAATTCTACATTTGTTTTTTTTRTTGTAGTTCAATTGGATGAGGAATATAAGAACAAATGTTTTAGACTTTTATACTAGATTCAGTAGATTGTGATTTTGTATGTGCAAGAAAGTGAGTGAAATTACAAAGAGAAAAAGAACCAAAAAGAGTATGTTAAGGCTTGTTTGACAACAAAAAAGACGGGAGAGTTTGAAGGTGTATGATCGAAAGTGAAAGATATTGCTATAAAATAAACTATAGATTTTTTTTCTTCTTTTGTAGTTGAATTATTCATTCATTTTGTGAAGGTGTTTTGTAGGTTGATAGTTTGTATGAATCTATTTACATTTTGAATTAATGTTTGGTTTTGGATGGGTTTTTTTTCTATGAATCTTGATTTTTTTAATTATTGTTTTGTCTTGTTTTTTTGTTTTAAGTCTTTTTCAAAGCTCTTGTGAAATCAAATTATTTTGGTTTTTATTTTAATTGGAAATCATATATTACTGAAATGATTTTGAAGTCTTCTTTTTTGGATTGTTTACTAATAATTGATTGTGTAAAATGTAGGGGCGTATATTTACCAAAAATAGCGGAATTTGGAAGATTTGGATGAAGTTTACGTGCCTAGGGTGCCTGATAAATATGTTGAAATTAATCATGGATTGGTAGTTGTACATGATAAAAGTTCAAAAGTCATTGTTCTTGTTGTAAAGTGCATACTTTTTCAGAAAATGACAATAAAAGAACTTGAAGAAAATCAAAAAGTAACATCAACACTAATGAAAGTCAGAAACGGTGCTAATTTGATTACGCGTAATAAACCAATGAAAATAGGCCAAATGTACGCCATTGGTTGGAGAGGGGGTATGCTTCTTGTTTTGGAAATTTTGTGAAAGTTATGTTTGTCATTTAATCCTTTTTTCCAGGGTTGTCCACGTCCAATGTCCCCGGGAAAATTGCATCCCACAATCGGATGTCCGGATCTCCGAATCCGCGGGATGCTCACGTCCGGCGAACGGAATGTGGACAGGCGGACGAGGAAGGGCAAACGAATAGGCGGACACGGATTGGCAAACATGAAAGGCGGACGCGGAAAAGTGGAGGCGAACAGGTGGATGAACTCGCAAAATTCAAAAATCAATGTCCACGAGTCCGTTCGCCTGCATCTCCAACGGGCGGACGGGCCCCACACACGGCATGTCCGATTGTCAGGGGACGTATGGGAGGCTACGTCCACGGACGTCCGGACAACCCTGCTTTTTGCATTGTTTAATTTAAAAATATTTTAGTGATTAATATTTTGTGGTTGCGTGAATATAGGTTTAGACCTTGGTTTAACTCTAGGTCGCTATGTTTCATCAAAAGATGTGCCAAATGATGTTTCTAGTCTTGAGAAATGGAAGCAGGAACAGGCATTACTTTCGGACATTTCCACCATATATGCAAAGAAGTTTTATGGCGTAGTGCCATCTCTTTTTGAATAGACCAAACTGGAAGTGAAAAGTGCAGCGGTATCAACATTATCAGAATTGGAATTCAACATGATTCCAACAAAAGAAGCTACATTTTGTAGCAATTTGACTTACACAATGGACGATTTTAGCAACACCTTTCATAAGAGTGCAGATTTCAATACCTATACGTTTGGAATGTGGGCTTCAATATTCTCTAACACTGGCTACCTTCTTAGTCAGGAAAATGGATTTCAAAGTAGGAGGGGTCAATTTCTTTTAGGTAGTTATGGAATTCTTGTAGATTTTAGCAAGTGTGATGGTGTTGTAGAAATGATATGGAGAGGAAAAAGTGATTTTCATTGCACAGTTCCGTCTATCACAACTTTTGGATGCACAAGAATTGCTTCATCATTACAAGTTAGTGAAAAGCTAGTTTAGCGTATGAAAGCATTGAAGGAAATGCATATGAAGAGGATTAACATTTTGAAGAGAGTACGAGGTGTGAACAAAATTGTAGATTTATTACTAAAAAAAATGAAGTAGTCATCTTTATATAAGATTTTGCATCTTACTTGGGACTTTAGGAAGAAGGCCACTTTTATGTAGGAAAGAAGTGGAGAAAAAATCTGAAAGACATTTTTGTAGTTGCAAGACTACTTTCTATTATATTTTTTTGTTTTTTACTATTGAATGATGGTAGTGGGTGTAAAATGTTGTCTATTTTTTCCTTGTCTATTTTAGATGTTTTTAGTATAAACATGAAGCTTAATTGGGACACCTCAAATTATTGAAAGCTAAATGGACAAATAGTATTCCATATGTGATGTAGTTACATGTCATTTCCACAACCTTTGATCTCATAGTCTTTGCTAGTCTTACAGCCGCGGTTTGATTTGAACCATCGTAGAGTATGTGAGGGACCTTTTCTTTTTCAGTATCACAGCTGCAAGACAGCTAGTTTAAACGAAAACATCTTAGAGTGCAAGAAAAGCTTGAATGGAACCATCGTAGAGTGCGTGAGGTATTGAGCGTAAACATTGGAGAATAAAACCATTGCAGAGTGAAACCATTGCAAACTGCCTAAGGAGTAATTCACGTACTATCTCAAAGTTGGAGTGAATGGAATTCTTAGAGTGGAGCTATTGACAGCAAGCTAGTCACCACTACAGTGATCTATATTTGGAGCCATTTGAGAGTAGAAACAACATAAGCATTCAGACCCACGGCAACAACATTAGCGTCTACATCCACAACGACAGTATCAATGTGCACATCCACGGAAACAACATTAGTGTGTGTATGGCCATGGAAATGTCCAGAAACTTTGCCAAACCTAAACCCAAACCTACCCAAGACAGATTTGAAATTAGGTGTGGTATCTGGGCAGGCAATTAAAAAAATTATCTGGCCACATTGCTATTGCCCTACACTCCATTTCAAAGTTACGAGCCGAGATTTGTGGACGTCAAAAAGCAGTTCATTAACGTGACAGCCATTTTTTGTCATGTTCACTGGCCACACGTTATGTTCAAGGTTTCCAGGGACCCCGTCGCCGTGAGGGCTGAAGCTGTCGTCATGAGGGGTGAAGCTGATGCCGTGGTGGATGTTACTTTCACCAATATGGGTAAAGTTGTTGTTGTGCTACCGTGGCCATTGCCGTGACGTTGTAGATGTCAATGGCCAAATAGTATTCCATAGCTGGGCTTCCTCATGATCTGATTTGTTATTGCTGTCATGTTCTTTGGTCTTGTCATTTAGTTCTCTGATTGTCCTACTCCGGGCCCTGGTTCTTCCGTCCGTGGTCGCAGGTCCTTCCGCCCGTGGTTTGGTCCTTCCGGTGGTCTGGTCCTTCTTTCTACCAAATCTTGGAATTCTCTCAAGATACAACTCACTGGGATCGTAAGTAAGACTAAGAAAACAAAATGTTCTAACTATTTTGGGGGAATTTGGAAATTTTAGTAAAAAGCAAAGAATTGAGAGGAGCTAAGTTTTATGGATTTCAAAATAATAAAAGACTAGCAACCAAAATGAGATTAAGCAATGAATGACAAATTTTGAAAGCTAAGTACTTTCAACACGTGCTCAAAATGAAAGAAAAAAAATAATAAGGTTGGGGCTTTTAAATAAACTATCATATAGCAATCCTCATACCAAATTTGGCTTTTTTAAAAGTCAAAGCATTGTTGTGTGGGAGCAACCTCAGATATACATGGTGTCAATGGACAAATATTGATATCTTGATGTTTTAATGTTTAAGGAGGTATACATAAAAGTGTTTAACCGAACATTAAAAACTAATTTCTCAAAATTTCAATAAAGTCACTATTTAATTGCTAAAAAAGGCACACATGAAAGTGCTTAAACCGAACTTTATCAATTAAAAGCTCAAAATCTGTTATACAACAAATTTTGAATGAAAATTAGTCTCATATGCTTTTAGCAAGATTTAGCCCTGCCGATATAGGATATTAGTACCAAATTGTATTTCAAGTGCCACAATATATTAGTTTCAAGAATCTCACAACAATCTAGTGACTTGGAGGAATGCTGTTCCAAACGCTATGAAAATTAAGAATATTGAGGCTTAGTTTGTAACACTTAAGTAATAGTGCAGATAAAAATACTTTGAAGGCACTTTCCAGTCTTTCAAAGTGGCAGAAAAAAAAAAAAATTGGGCTGAATTTTGGCATTAATGAGTTCTCTGACCACGACGGCAGCACGAAAATAAAATAAACTGAGTGCTCCAACCACGTCGTCGTGATGTGGGCCGTCTAGTATTTGAAGTTGACATTTTTGTTAGTTTCATAAATGTTGTTAGTGTTGGACATTGTTGAATGTCGTTGGTTGTTAATTGCTTGTATTGAGTGTTGGGTAGTTGTTGGAGTAAAGAGCTTGTTGTTGTTGACCTTGTAGTTGCCGGTTAATAACCAGTTTGCTACTAGTTGAGACTATGGTAATGAGGTTAGGGTTAGGGTTAGTTGGCGGCTAGCCGCCGGGGTTTGTGGAGGCTACTAGAGACTTGGGCTGGTCCCTTGCTCTCTCTCTTGTTTTGTTTTCTTGTTCTTGGTTGTAGGGTGAAGGGTTGGCACATGAGAGTGGAGAGTTGCTCTGTTGTGGAGACTCTATTTGGAGTAAAGCAATGGTTGAAGGAGTTTTGTTTGGAATTTTGCAAAAGTGTTGGTTGAATGCAAAATTTTAGATCTGACTTTTTGTAGAGTTGATACACATTGAGGCCAAGTTTCAAATCTAATTCTACTATGGAGAAAAAGTTGTGAAGGTTTGAAGTGGAGGTGTTTGGATTTCAAGGCAGCCAAGGAGGGCGTATTGAGGAACGTCATTCTTATTGAAATTCTATGTTCTTGCAATGAAACTTGGAGGGTACTTTTTTTATCTTATCSACTCTCTTGTATCAAATTTTTAGCTTCAATAGACTCGAGATCTATGAGTTATGCATAAAATACAACCGGATGTGAAGGTAGAGAAGGGTTGGAAAGTCAGTATTAATAAAATGTCCACCAAAGTTGAACAATATTTTGGATTAAGATGAAAATTGGTATGTAAGCATTTAGGTAGTTGATCTACATTGTCAAAAAGTTTCAAGTTCTTTGGAGCTACTTTCCATGTTTTGTGGTAAAACAAAGATAGGTATGGCAATTTATAAGGCATTGAGGGAATCATAGGATAGTAATTTGGATTAAAGGAAGGGAGGATTTGAGGGTAGATTTATGAATATTTAGGGTGTTTAGGGATATCATAATTATATAATAAGCATTTCCACAGCAAAGGCCCGGAGCTATTCCAAACACACTTGCAAATCTTTGTGACAATGTTGATAGTACAACAAAAACAATTGCACAACGGATACATTAGTACTGATGGCACTGATAACTTCAAAGGGAGGACTTTATACTTGTTCCAGGTTCCTCCTCAATAAGTCAATAAGTAGTCGGTAAATACACTTTACTTTTGACCTCCCAATATTTTCTAAATTAAACCAAAGTATTTTTCAAATAATCTTTGTTTAATGAAAGAAGTTTCTAGAATCCTCTTGTAAGCACTTATTTATCCACCCTTGAAAAATACGCAAACACAACCCGGTTTTCGGTTTTAATGGTTAATTTTGGCTAAACGGATATATAACGTCGGTCTACTATGTCTTCCAAGCAATGGATCTTGTTTTAACCTCTAATTATGCAAAAGATGTGAAATTAACCAATAAAGCTTAGCCAAATTGAGTTAAATTGTTTTAACTAACTGGAATTATTTAAATTCATAGTAACTTTTTTTCATAATTTAAAAAAGTATTTTGGTAACTTTCTCTAACAACTTCTAAAACTACCACAATAATTTTTTATAGCAACTTTTAAATCACTATAATAATATTTTTCAGTAACTTGTAAAATTATCCTCGTAACATTTTTTAGTAACTTCTATGTTCCAATAAGTTTCAAGTCTATGAATGCTGCAAAAACATCAACAATAACTTGAAAAACCACCCTTGTTTAACTTCAATCTAATACAAATGAACTTTAGACTTAAAGACAAAATTTCGTCATCCTAACGGAACGTAGAAAAATTGGGGACTTGAAATCTTTGATTCCAACCCAAAGTTTTTCCAAAAGACTCAACAATACAATTCAAAACATGGACCTTGAGAGTTTTGGTTCCAATCCAAAGTCTCTCTAAAGACACAATAAATACAAAAAAAATTGGGGCTTAAAATGGCTTAAATTTAGAGTGCTAAGAACTTGGCACTACACAACAAGAAAGAGAAGAAGAGAGGTCTTGAGAGAGAAAAGTGAGTGCCCTTATATACTCTTCCAAGGGCACCTTTTTCCTCTCTTTCCCTATTGGTAATTATAGTACTTCAAGATTTTCATCTCTAACTTCCATTTTTTTATTTTTACGCTGGTCCGTTTTCGAACTTAAATTTGGAGATCAACTCCAAATCACAAAAGGATTGCGACATTAACTTCAGAAGTTCATTTTTAGTCTATTAGAACCATTCATCTCTTTTCCATGCGTCAAAAACTTATCAAATCCTAGTGCCAACCTAACAATCAACCGTAATAAAAAACCAACTTTTGGAGATTGACATTTCTAAAAAAAATAACTAGTCTAGGATTTTAAGTAGGTATGAGGGAGCACAAAAGACCTAACGTTGACCTCATTTCAATTTTGTATGCTCTCAAACCTTTAGTCAACTCTCACCGTAAACTTAAAAATTGCCAAATCTTGGAGGATATTGCCAATTTGGATATTTCTTGCTATCAGAATATCTTGAAACTCATTAGAGCGTTTTAATAATACAAAAAGAACTATTCTAATTTTTAGAGAGATTTTACCGCAACCTGGTTAATTTCTAATAATTTCCTGTTTTAGGTCAAGACGATTGACTGTCGGGAAAGGCATCTTTTGAGTAAAAGAAAATTCTGAATTTTTTTGTGGAACCTCTCATGAAATTTCACAAAGGTTGTATAAGCCCATCTTCGGACCCTACACAATTGTTGAAGGTGAATAAAATCCTGCGCCATTCTTTACTTATCAGATCCAAGGACTCTCTTACACAAAAAAAATCTTGTCAAAGTGACTTTGCCATTGAGTTTTTAGTGTGATTTTAGCCTTAAAAATCATCCTCCGGTTGTAGATTCTTTCCACTGATTTGTTGTGCATTTTTTCAACCTACAAGCTAACAATTGGAGTCTCTACAAAAAAATAGGAACTGAGTGGGAACTTGAAACCTATTTGTGGAACTGAGCTCTAGGTTTCTTACCAAGTTCTCTCAAACCAATTTTAGCCATTTACTATTACATGCATGATAAGTTAGGCCATTTCAGACAATTCTATTGAAGGTTGGTAAATACTGTGATTTTGTGAATTCTACCCTATTTACACGTGAAATTTAGATCTACTCAGGTGAAAACACATAAAATATGACCAAATACTATATTAACATTTAACACACCTATTTTGGATTTATACTCTTTTTTGGGCTTTTTGTACTATTTTTCACACTTACTTTTGTAAAAAAAAACAAAAAAAACAGAAAAGTCCCAGGTGATGCAATGAGAGCTCACACCTCTCCATTAAGCTAATAAATCTCGGCCAAATCAAATCCAAGATTTATTCATAAATATGTTTTGAAAATAATCCTAATCTACTTAAGTATTTTGCGATTTAATCCCAACGTATTTTCAAATTGTCTTTTTTTATTTCAAAGTTGGCTTGTTATGCAAAAAAAAAACGATTTTGAGCAAATCCAATCTTCAATTTTTCATAAGATATTTGCAAAATTAACTTAAAACTAACTTAAATTACTACTAAAAAATCAGATTAAGAGCTGACCCTCTCTCTATCTTTTAGAGGAAAAGCTTGAAACTGAAAACAAATTGCGCCATTATATTCAGAAGACTCCAATTCGTTTGAAAGAGCCTTTATTCCTACATCCTAGGCTATTTGTAAGCACAAACTCAAGTTACGGTAAGTCCAAAGAAATGTGAAAATCCTTACTTTGGGGATTTATGCTTTTTGATGAAATTATTTGGCCAAGGTTATCTAGAATGTTTCTAGGAATAAGAAAAGACTCCTCATTTGTCTCAATTGGACACCGTATAGCTTTGGTAAGTAGTCAATCTGTCGCCACATTGTAAATTCTTCAAAAGTTCATAGTCGTTGCTGATTCTGGTAGTTAAGACTTAAGAGTGTTGGGATATCATTAAACTTGAAAGGATGCTTTATTAGCACAAAAAACTAATTTAACCCCTAATCGACCAACATGTGTTTTTTGGCAAAATAGAAATTTTGGGCAAGTACGTGTGACTAGAGATTTGCATGTTTTGGGCTGAAATTTTAATATAATATGAGAACAAGGAATATCTTTCATATGCACAAATTTCATGACATTCTGAAATATGAGTCAAAAGTTATTCCATAATATGTTGTTTGTTTCTCAACTTGGGCAGTCCGGGCACATCTGGAAAAATCACTTTTTTAAGAAATCAAAAAATCTGAAATCAATTCTTTAGATTTAATTGTACTCAAAAAGCTTTGAATCATTGCATTTCTATAGTTGAGATGAAAGTTATGAGGCTTTTTAGTTTGCGGGCAGTTATGGAATCCCTACACCAATAAACCTTCGAAGTCATTTATTTTACTGAAATTTCAATATTTTTAAAAACAAATAATGCTATTGGATGTAGATTGTTAATAACAACAATTCAACCATTTGGATTGGAGTTTTCCAATTTTATAACTAATTTATTAACAATTTAGTATTTTGAATCATTCTCTACTTCTTTCTACTTACCATTTTTTTCCTATATGTTGTACAACTCCAAATGATCTGAAAATTTTCATGTATGTAGCCAACTTGTTCTTAAAAGTGAATCCAAAGAAGCACAACCATTTTGGACATTTTTTCATAATGATCTCACCTTGTGAAGTGCAGCTGCCCGATTTTCTGCAGGGCCAAAAAAAGGATTTTTGCCACTTCAAATGCTAATATCTTGCAATCTACATGGTGGAAATTTCTGAAATTTTTTCCACATATTCTCAAACTAGAGTACTATACGATCCTATGGTTACATGCATCAAAAACAATCTTTTTCAAAAATTTAATACTTGTATTAGAAATGGAAGTTTTGAAGCATTTTTGGTGAGAACATAGTCAAGGAATTTTAGGGGTTAATTTTTAGTGAGATTTTATTGCAACATGTGTAATTTCTAGGAATTTACAAATATGTTTTTGAGCGGTTGACTTCCCATGAAGTCAACATGGAATTTTGGAATGAATTAAAATCTTTTGAGTAACATCTAATATACTTTTAGAATTTAAATGTAAGTTCCACACTTACTTGACACTTGTCTAAAATTAGTAATTTTGAATAATTTTCACCCGGGAGAAAATTACTCCAATGTTGAACTTCTTGGCATGCTTTTACCCTGAAAGCACCTTTTTGTATACTCCATTCACCTTTTCCTCCATCTTCATTGCAATTTAGATTCAAATATCTGAAGTACTTGCAAGATTTTTTTCTTAATTAATCTAATTTCTCAACGAATTGGATTCTTAATTGAACTCAGACTCTCTAATCTAAAATAGACTCTAATACTTAGCCAAACTATCACATGCCCCTTGCAGACGTAGTTTTACATGGACATGACACTACGACTGGCTAACTTTTACAACCTCATTTCTCTCGAAAATACTAACTAATCGTTCAAACTTACTAATTAGGGGATAAAAAAGAAAAATCACAGAAATTAATGTTTCCCACCATTCAGAGAGACCCCTTGCCACATTGGTAGGGACTTTTACGAAAACTCTTGGCAACATTCTTTTCATGTTCTTTTTCAATGAAATACTCTAAAAAATGGAAAAAATCACAAAAAATCAATCTAGAGTCCTAAGTGCCAACTTGCCAGCTCACAATGATTTGATGCTGCGTTTCACAGATGTGAAAAATGTAGTTTTCGTTAGTTTGTTCTCGGCATTCCAACTTTCCTTTTGATTAGCTTTGTTAATGTACAAAATCTACAAATTTTGCTAGAAAATCTATAAGACATGAAAAACAAGTACTTGATTAACTGGTAGAAAGTTATTAATGACAATCATTTAGCAGCCACATGAGTCAATTTATAAGTAATCAGTGTTTCTATGCTTTTAACTAAGAAAATTATTCTTGCCAAATTGACTACATATGCATAACAAATTTATTGCCATTATGTTTCCTCATTTTCCTACGTCTTTGTTCATATAGTTAAGCAATCCTCAAAGCAAATATAATTAAGAAATTTGTGCTTCACTTTAGCTTTCAACAAACAAGGCTTTATTATAAAGAAAAAAATTGAACGTCTAAACCAAACATGAATGAGATTGCAAGTTCTAATCTGTAAGTGGAAGACTTACTCATGCTTAGTCACAACTTTTTTGTATTGTAAGATGTGTGAATTTCAATTCAATCCAATCCAATTGTGTGTATCTTTCAAATTCAAGGTAGTGCAAGTTTTTCCTGAAACTGAACACTTTGGTTAGTCCCTCTTGATCTTGCTAGCTAGTTGGTGAGTGCAAATTTTGCGTTCTTTCTAATTTGAAGCTTAGGTTCTCACTATTAAACACGTCCATTATGATTGATTTATAGAATGATGCTCATAACCTGTAAGAACGTAGTGGAGGAAGTTGTAAGCACCAGGATTGAGATTTGAGATAAATGAAAAAGTAAGGAGCTCTTGAGCATATAAATATTAGAAAGTCCGTTTGTAAGAATAAGAATGCAAGTGTCTCAGGAATTCTAGTGCACGTAAAAGAAATTCACAATGATATTCTAACTATTAGGAATTTCAAGTCACAAATTGATGTCATAATGATCATACAAATAGTTTGAAAGACTGAAGTTTAAAATATAAAATTGTAATTGCATTCTCTAATGAAATTTAATATGATTGCCTTACGCAAAGTTAATAACCACGTCGTAAACGAAAATGATTATTATTGTGTTATGTCGATGTTATATAATGAAATTCAGAAGATGCTTAAACAATGCACAGTCAGGATAAATTCTGGAGCAACTGTACGTTATTGTGTAAAGAAGAACTTACTTTAAAATACGCAGATTATCTGGCTACAAGTAGAATAAGTGAGATAGAAAATTGTGTCTAATCTTCTAATCTCTTTGTCTTCTAGTCTTTAGGTAGGGTTCCGTTGGTCTATTTTGTAATGTCTTTAAAGGTTGAAGGCTAGGATAGGTGATAAGAAACAATGGTCTCGAACTGGTGAAACGAGACAGTTAGACCACGAACTAAACCGTTTGAAAGATGAGCTCTGAAATTTCAAATTCACGGTGACCAACAAACGTGCCTCACCAATGGAAACAACAAAAAGTAAAACCATGTGGATGATCAATTCCACTTTGTCGCCGCAAACTCAAAACGGGACTAATACTAAATAATCATATAGTTCGCAACAGTTTTTACAATGTAGAAATGAAAAACAACAAGCTTTCAAAGTTGGCCAAGAATAACATGCCACAAGCCACAGCACGCGAGTCTTCAATCTTTTTGTTTTCAAGTCTTGGAATCTTTAAATATTTAAATCTTTAAAACAAACTCAAATCTACATCCAAATTAACTACATTATTCTCGAAACAAAAAGACAAGAGACCTTCCTATACTTTTTCACTTATAACTTTTGCAAATATTTATCAAATTAAAAAATAATAGATTTCTGTAAATCTAAAAAAATTTACTATCTATTCTATATATTTCACTTGAAAATGTTTATCCAAGAAAAACACATACCCTTGCAAAGTTTTGGGTTTCAATTGACAAAGGCAGTAGATTCTTTGCCATTCAACAACTCATAACTTCCTTTCAGCAATTCAAATTACTTCAAGTAATAAGTTTTTGTAAAGCTAAAAAAAAATTATTTAATGCATCTAAATTTGCAAAAAAAAAAAAAAAAATTTGTGGAAGTTCAAATATCTGTCCTTTTCGTTAGGTGGCAGTAGATTCCTCTTTGCTCAGACATTCATATCTTTTCACTCACACCTTCAAATTATACAAAAAAGATTTATTTCAAACGAAAATAAAAAGAAGAACAAACTACTCAATTTTTATTTCAAATTTCTTCATACATCAAAAAAATACGACCGTTTAAACATTCGGTCTCCAAACCCTTCAATCCCTCTACACTCTAAACAACAATTACTCAAAAATCTTCCATCTAATCTGACTAGAAGGAAGGAAGAAGATGCCTACTTATCTCATAGATGATAGATCCCTAAGGTAGATGGAATTGGCCCATATTATAGCCACATGAGCACTTCTATTCTGATTGGTTATTCTCTTTAGCCATCTTAATACCTTATTCACTCCTTTGTCCATCTACGAAGCTTCCAAACTATTTCTATAGTTATGTTTTTCAATTCCAAATACATCTAAATACTATTAAAATATTTCGAAATAGAAAACCAAAACAACTAGGATTTAATATATGTTTTTTAGAGGTAAAAATAGATTTCCAAATTGGATATCACTATATTTGCAAAAACTTGAGAGTGCATTTAACTGTGGTTGCAACATAATCCATACGATCTACCTTTTGTTATAGGTTTAACTAGTCCTTCTAACTACTGTTGACTACGACTTTCCATGATAGGCCTTATTATGTAATAATAGTGGTCTTCATTTAGTTCTTCAAAACTCTTTACAAATGTCACATCTCGACTGTTAGGATCAACACATCAAATTTATAACAATATCACTAATGTTCGGGCATCTCATTGAAGGTTTCCATGTCATTGCTTCGCTACATGAGATTGCTTTGGCGGTCAAGAAGACCTAACTTCTTCTTGAGAACGTTCATGCAACGGAGCAAGACTTAACGGTAGAAGAGGTTGATCCGGCAGCTGAGATAATGAAAACTCAAATTCTAAATCCAGTTGAGTATCTTCATCTTGAAACTTAGAAAATCCCCTCCGATTTGACATACTGAAAGTTGAACATCAAACCTACTTGTAGATTCGATAAACACAAAGGGATACTTTAAAGTATTGAAACGTGCCTAAAATATTTTGCCCTTTTAAAAGCTTTATTGACAATAACTTCATCTTGAAGTTATTAGAAACGTCACAAGGAAGTTTTTTCTTAGATCATGGAATCTGTTCAAATTGTAAAAGAAATATATATTTATACAGTGTACGTATTCACAACACAACATCGTCCAAATGAAAAACTGAATCGCATGAATTTATGAGGCTATTTGATTGTATTGGACTTCATAAGTTATAAAATTGRAAATCTGTGCTCATTTAATTTTTCAAGACTTAACCTATTTATTCAATTACTGAACGATGGAACTAATTTCACCTACAAAATTAGTGTCACCACAAAACATATATATTTATCACAGTTTGAATTAGTCTAATATTGCAATCTTCAAGCTTCTATTACTTCAAAATATTGTGATTTTGTTTAATTGGTGTGACTCCCACTAAAATTAARGGCTCTGAAATCGCTCATTCAAAGGCTGATTTTTTTTTCGTGTATTTTTTTAGATGGAAGTACTTTTAGATTATTTTTCAAACAAGGAGAAATACATGACGATTCTAATACAAATGGTCTCATATTTTTTGAAGCATTATTGAATTACTTATGAATTTTCATACAAGTTGTGTCAAAGCCATTTATTTATGACCCTAAGTCTTTGAAGTGTTTGGTGTCTAATTGACAATGTTTAAAATAGTTAAGGAATTGTGTGCTACGATGTACCTCTCACTCAAATGCTCTTTATTTTGTGATAATAATCAAACTTATGTGATTGTAGCTTAAGGCTTTGTGGTTCTCGTAAGACTTGCAAATATGGTCAAAATAGCATGTCAATAGCCTACTTCTATGCTGGATCTAATAGGAATTGAATTTGTTGAGGGATCAATATGAACTGGATCAGTAATTTGTCCATGCGTTGTCGAGTAGAGAGAAGCGCGCTTAGGGAACACACGGGGTGTTTGGCTGCAGGTTGTGAGTATAGATGAAAGGCAAGTAACAAAACTTGAATTTTCACTCAATCTTCGCTTGATCTTCACTTCAATCTTCTATTGACCTATCCTGTGGTGGTTCTATAAGGCCAAGGGTTAAGGTAGGGTGATAAGAAACCACGGACTTCGGACGTGTAAAACGGGACAGCCAGACCACGAGCTGAGCCGTCCGAGGGATTAGATCCTAAATTTCAAACCCACGGTGACCAGCAAACTTGCCTCACCAATGAGAACAACGTAAAAGTTTCGACCATGTGGGCAATTAACCCTACTTTCTCGCATCTACAACATAAAATGAGGCTAGTGTTGATGTAAACCAAATTGCCCACAACAATAAAAGAAATTTTACAAAGCCAAAATCCACACACATAAACACACAAGTCTTCAAAACTCCTTCAATTCCGTCTCCAATTTCCAAATTGAACTTTGGATGAATGTCACTGTTGATATACAACTTCAAATGAACTAAATGATAGCTTTAATTTGATCAATTTAAAAACTACACACCATGATACACAACGACTCGCAATTTCATTTCAAAATACTTCAAACTCACAACACAATGGCTTCCCAAACATTCGGTTCCCCAAAAACAACATTGGGAGAGAAGATGAATAGTGTCCATTTTTTCTTCCTCTTTTCCAACACTATTTGTTCCACCTAAACAAGTCTACATCAGCCCTTAACTCCCTCCTAAAGCCAACTTACACCTAATGGCCTTCATATTTGGCCCCACATTTATTTCTTTATCTTTAATTTTGAAGGAAATTCATTCCAAGTTCACCTAAAAGATAAACTATTCGAATATTTCCTTCATACTACTTCACAAACACAAATTTATTGTAATAAATCACTCCAACTATGGAATGAAGAACTAAAAACCAACACATATCTAATAGAGGTAAAAACTAGCGCTCCAATCAAAATATCACTCCATCTGCAAGAATTTGAAGATGCATTTGACAGTAGAAGCAACGTAATCTGCACGATCTGCCTTGGTTAAGGAATTAACTGGCCCTTTCAACCATCGTTGATGACCACGACTCCCTTCGATAGGCCTCACCACGTAGTAGTATTGCTCGTGATTTAAGTCTTCAAAACATCCTTTTAATATGACTTCATGGCTGCCGGGTTCAACACATCCAGTTTGCAACAAAATCACCAATGCCCGAGCGTCACGCTAAAGATTACCATGCCATCGTTTCTCCACGTGAGGTTGTTTCAGTGGTCGAGATGGCTCAGCTTCATCTTCTGGTTGTCCATGTAACAATGAAAGATTCAGTGGCAGTTGTGGTTGATCTGGCAATTGCGATAAAAAAAATTTGAACTCACGCTCCGGTTGAGATTCTTCATCTTGAGGCTCAGAAAAAATCCTCCAGTTCGACATAGTATAATCTAAATAAAATACGAAGAAAAGAATATCAAATGAGATGAAGCTTACAAGAATACAAGTAAATCCTTCTCTATATAGTCGAAAAAAGAAGGCGTCACCTTAAAGCCACTTCAAATGACGTCATCTTATTTACAATACTACAAATATTTAAATCTATCTAAATCATATATATATATACATATTTTACATAATGTCTGCATTTGCAGCACGAGAGCGTTCCACCTACTCCGCTTCTTCGAGATATTTTAATCTCTAATCTTATAGTGGCTTTAATTTATCCTATTAGGTTTCTCATCCTAACTCCTTACTTCAATTTTTTTTTTTTGGACAATATCTTCAATGTATTTAAGATATTGCATAATTCTGAAAATTGTTTACTCCAAATTCTGTAATAACAATCTTAATTCTCTTTTGCAAGTGAGTTTATGTAAAAGATTTATGATGGTATCATGTGAGACTTTTAACACTAAATTTTGTTCATTTTTGCAATTATTGTGTGAATGCGGTTCAATTTTAAAAGGATAATTTAAAATGAGTGGAAATGAATTAAATTTGTTGATTTTATTTTGAATGAATGAAATTAAAATTAAGTTAAAGTAGTTATAGTTGGGAGGTTGTTTCTCWTGTCTTTTCAAATCTTAAATTTGATATAAGTGTTTTTTTCTTCTTCCATTCTTTCTCTCTTGCATTCTTTGTTTTTCATGTGTTATTGTATGAATTATTGTACCTTCTTGAGTGTTCATAGCTTGAGCTTAGGCTAAGTAATTTTGTGTGATTTTTAATATTTTTGCCGTGAGGGCAATTGTGTGTGTATGTGTTAGTTTATTAAGTGTGTTTGATGATTTTATAATTGGAAGTGAAGTTTATAGAGTAATTGAAAATTTATTAATTATTGTAAGGATAATTTTTGTGTTATCACTTGACATTCTTTGAGTATTHATTGTGAAGGATAATACAATTTAATTTAATTGGAGCCTTATTGTTGAAAAATAACCGAGAGGAATTAATTTATAAAATAATTATTATTATCTTTGCCGAGGGAACTGAAGAGATAATTATTGATTATTGTCTTAGAGTGTAAAGAGAAATTCTATAACTTCTTAAAGAATTAATTGTTCATTTTCAAAGAGTTATATTGTGAGAACACTTATTGTAAACCTTGAAGTTTTTCTTGATAGAATTGAGTGATTCAAATAATATCTTTAAGTGGAGAATTAAATTGTACTTTGATTGTAGAAACAATTTAAGAGAGTGAATATTTAATTAATTAACATAGTATTTTGTGAATTAAAGAAAGAGCCGGTTGGCCAATTGTTTATAGTAATTAGTTTTTAATATTTATTGCCGAAAGATTGTGAGAATAATAAATTAATCATTATGAATAAATTGGTATAAATATAGAATTACAACATGTGAAGAGGAAGTGAAGGAATCTTACCGGTCCTTCGGGATTAGTAGGATAAGGTTGAATGATTAAATGAAAGATAACTTTAATATAAGTATTGAGYCGGTTACAAAAGACCATTGATGAAACGACTATTGTTATGATAAATTGATTTTGCACATAAAAAGATTATTGAATATTGACCATTGAATCCATGCTACTTAACTTGACTATTGAAAAGATCACATTGAATATCCGACTATTGATTTTGTCAATTGCTTAAGTATACTAGTGGTTAATATTTGCTATATGGTTGAACTTGCAGTAGAGACCAAGAACTTTGTTGTGAATAGAATCCATATCACAACTAGTTATAGATTTTGGCAATTTAGAAATTGTTAATGTTATAGTGGTAGCATCCCATAGAAGATCCATTTAGCTTTGAACTTTTGCATTTTAAATTAGGAGTTCTTTTCAAAACTATGGAATAGTTTATTATATTTCATGTATAGTTTTGTATTTGCATCTAAGTCAAATTATTGCAAGTTATTTTAACTTCCAACTCTTTAAAGAAAGTTGACACATTCCTTTGTGTGCACTTTACCTTGTGGATTATACAATTTTAAACTTAAATAAAATGTGATTTATCTTGTATGTATAGTTCAACTATTGATTGATTATTTGTTAAAATGATTATTGAAAATGATTATTGAAAATGATTATTGAAAATGAATATTGAAAAATGAATACTAACATTGTGACTATTGTTTAATCGATTATTGAAAAATGACAATTGAATTTGATTATTGATTCTCATCTATTTTTTTTTACTTTGTTTGAGAAGATAGATTTAGAGACATAGTGGGATAAAACCTAGAAATTACTAATTGACAGTTTATAAGTGTGAGGTGAATAGAAATAAGCCATTTATCCCAACTCCTACTAACATGACTTGTGGTAGCAAATAATATGTTTGGAATTTAAAGGAAGAAAGATTTACCTACAAAGTAACATTAGCTAATTAAAACACTAGGCTAATTTGAGCTTTCCTCCTTAAACGAACCTTTTTGGAATTGCCTTGGTTTTGTCTTAATAAAAATCTATACTACATATCAGTTCACATTTTAAAACTCCAATTCTTATTTTTTATAATTTGCAAATAATGTTGCAACAATTGTAAACTAGGATGTAAAAATTTGATTGTATGTTATATTGTTATTCTGAAATACAAAATTTAGTTTGGAAATGAATTTTATGAATTTTACATACACACATAAAGGAATGGTTTTACTTATGAAACAATGTTAATGAAGTTGGTAAGATGTCAAGTGGGACATGCTAAAACTTGAAACTTTTAACAGGTGTAGATGTCTTGATATTTTATTGATCAAAGCAATGTTTGGAAGTACATTTCTTGTTGATACTTCGGCTGAGTGGCGGTACAACTGCCTTTATATCATCTTCTCGTGCTTAAAAATATTAGCTTAATATTATAGATTTTACATTTATAAATTATTCATAATCATACTTTTTATTCTTTATTTATAAACTTTTATAAAGTAATATCAAAGTCAATACTTCAAAAATTTAACATATTTTTAAGCATTGATTATTTGGTAAGTTGATACTTGATATCATAAATTGTATTGTTCTTATTAAACAATTAAATTTATTTTTTTGGATGGTATATGAGAATGGAAAAAAAGTCTCAGTTGAAGAAAAGAAAAATTTGGAAGCTGAACGATGATGGAATTGAAGACAAAAGCAAACACAAATGTTTGTTTTGTGATTATTTTGTACCAAATGTAGAGTATCATTCAATCGATCACTGCTTTGAAAACAGTACAAGTGATTGGAAAAACTTCATTCTTACAAACCGTTTTTTGAAGGAAAAGGTCTTGATGAAAATAATTTTGCGGTTCTCCTAAAAAAATATAAGTGTATGATTTGTAATAAAGGTGCCATACCATTAAACGTAAAAAAACTAAAAGAACATGTTTTGTATGTGCATTTTATAAGTTCACAAAAGCAATACCAAAATGTTCTTTTAAATTAAAAATTGTGTTATGTTGACATTGAACAAGTTGAGGTCATTTGGAAGGTACAAAAAACGAGGCCTAAAACCTATTGGGTGAATAAGTATAATTTTGAAAAGAGTTGTTAACTGTATGACAAAGGTTTTGCTCCTATTTTATATATAGATTCATTAAGAAGTTCTTTTCATTTCCTATTGGTGAATAGTTGTTTTACTAGAACCTTATTGTATATTATGACAAACTATGCCATATTTTTAGAGGCAAATGAGACACCAACTAACCGAGGTAAAATGAAGAGGTCGTTGTTTCATTCAAAGATGGTAACTTGTAGGTTTTGTTATGTGTATTGCAAAATGGGGAGGTGAGTGTAAATTTTACAAATAAAATACAATTTTTATTCTAATTTTTTTAATTAAATTGGCACTTATTTGAATTTTTATTTATTTTATAGATTTTGACATCATGCACATGGATGCTATTCTTGAGCTATTGAACTTTGCATCATTTTTCATGATAATTTGAAGCAACAACTTTTTGTTGCTTTTAATCATTTGGAAACTATTTTAAATCAAGAAGAGATAACAGATGAAGACAATGTGAAATTGAAGAATAATCCTTTTACAACTATGTCCATTACACGCAATTATAATTGCAATATCCATATGGACTTTGAAGATGTTTCTTACGGATTTTTTTATTTAATTCGGTATTGATGATAACTTTTGTTTTTTATTTTTTAAAATTTTCATTTGTTTATGTTATGAAAATCTTGTGCTGATTACATATACTTATTTTATTTTGTTGTGATTTTTAGTTATACAAAATAGATATGGAAATAAAGCTTGTTTCTACATGCCGGTGTCGGATAAAGAGGAGCGCGCGTAGGGAACACACAGGGTGTCTGGTTGCTAGTTGTTGAGTGTTAATAAAGATATATTGAAAATTTGACTCTTCACTTGAATTTTCATCTGAATCTTKCATTGGCTTATCTTGTAGAGGCTCTATAAAAATAAAAGTAAGATTGTGTGATAAGAAATAAGTCCTTAGACAGATAAAACGGGATGGCCAATCCACGAGATAATTGTCCAAAAGATTAGCTTCTAAACTTCAAACCACGGTGACCTAGAAACTCTTTTCACCAATAAAAACGACATAGAAGTGACCATTTGGATGATCAATTCCATTTTGCCGTCAACAAATATAAAATGGGACTAATAATTGTCATAATGAATGACTTCATAGCTCGCACTAAAGTCACAACGCAAAATTGAAATAACAACTAGCCTCTAAAATCGGCTAGAAATAACAAAAAGATCACAACAAGTTTCCAAAATTGGCTAGGAAAAATAATCCACAAGCCTTAATATACGAATCTTCAATCTTTTTGCCTCATGAATCTCAAATATTCAATCTTGAGTATTGAAATCTTCTTACATACACAAACTTGAGAAAACCCCAACAAGTTTAAAACAAATTAAATCCCATGTTAGCTGCAATTTTCAATCTAGTGCCAAAAGTGCTCTAGGACCTCAAATAATAAGTGCTTTAGCAGTTTAAAAAGCTAAAAATACAATTTAAAGACCTTCAATATTTAAGCTTAGCGTAAGTTACTATCCAAAAATTATTGGAGAGTAAAGTGAAGATCTTTTATTCCCTTAGCAATCAACTATCGCTTCTTCAATTCTTAATAAATTTTGATCTCAAATTCCAAGTATGAAGTGAGGGAGCAATTTATAAACCTTTCATCACTATCTACAACTTGTTAAAATATTACAAAAATCTAAGATATTGTCCAAGAGTTGTGAGAGGTACGATTTCGGCATTCACAATTAAAAAGGTATTAAATGCCTCAAACTTTTGTACTACTTAAGTTTTGCATTACAAATCTAAATGTCATGTGTGATATCTTTTTGAAAAGCTAACAATAAAATCTACACTTCCTCTATATTTCACATCGATGTAACAAATATTATAACTCCAAGAGAGGTACAAAGTCTCTACTCCTCTATTTGGAAAGCAGCAAACCACTCTTTACTCGCTCACTGATAACTTTTGAATATAAACTCTAAATAATGTGAAATTACTCTTAAAAAAAGCGCAAAATAAAAGATTTTCATCTTCAAATTTGTCTCCCTCAAAATGAATGACACGATCAAAGTTTGGGTTTAAAACACCTCACTCAAACTTCACTCAAAATTTGAATCTCACTCAAACTTTACAAAAAATGAGGAAAAAGAAGAATCCTCTTCCATTATTTCTCCACAAGGACCACATCAGCTCATGCTACGCTCTCGCATGCAACTATAAAGCAATTGGCTAAAGTAAAATTCTTTCCTATCTCAATTTTAACTTCAACCTTGAACCACAGACTTTAAAATCACTTACAAAAGGGATAAAAGAAGTAATCCCCTTTCTACTAACTTACATATAATAATAAAAATTAATTTGTGGTCATCTAAACTCAATATATATATTACAAAAACAAGTTATCTTATCAAAATAACATCGTATATAGAAAATATTAAATACTTATACACCCCAAAACTCTAGAATTTAAAAAAATATCGCAGCAATGTAATTTGCTCTCCGTTCTCTGCTCAAGTAATTGTGTGGTCTTTGCAGTCTAAGACGGTGGTCAATCCCACTAGAAATGCAGCTAAATATTTGTCCTTCAGACTTCAGGGGTGCTTTTAAAACACTTTTCAAAAACTATTTAGTGATCTCTAGAAAGCGTGGATTCAGACTTCAAACCGATAATCAAAGACTTTTCATTCAATTGGATGCTTGTCAGTGCAATTTCATGAATACTTGGGTTTGTACGTGGTTGAGTTCAACGCTTAGAAAGCTCAATTTGATCTTGAACACGTCTTTTTGATGTAGATGGATGATCTGGATCAAATGATAATTGAGACAATGGCAGCTGCCAACCGTTAGGATCTTGTGAATCCATTGTTACTAATACTATGACTCAAACCAATACTGGCACATATATTACGAAGAAAGTGTTGCTTAATTTCTTCTATATATTTTCTAATAACTTTTCTAAGAAGCTAGAAACAAAGTTCTTCCAATTATATTTCAAAGTTTCGAACGTGCAACCAATAGCGGTATAAATCTGCCTTAGGATGAGCTACAGTTGCTAAGTTGTGGACTTGGCTAGCTGTCAGAGTTCCTCCTTTACTGCCGCCTAATTCCAAGTTCAAATCTCGTTGAACTCATTAAATCGGTCTGAGCAGCTGCAACTTCATACCGCTAGTGAAAGCAAAAGATAAACAGCTATTTACTTCTCTTTAGCTAAGTGACAAAATGCATCACAATCCACAAACCGTGGATCTTTCCACAACCAACCCTTTTCCCTCTTGTTTCTAAACTTATTGAATAAGAACCAAATTAACGATAAAATAAATATCTACATGATGGAAGTATTTCCATTAGGACACCGGGGTTTTAATTTTTTACGCTACCTGATATTGAAGATGTTTTGCTGTGCAAAGCAAAAGATTTGGTTAATTGGACATAGACAATAGGTAGTTTGGAACAATTCGACAAAGCCATATACCAAAAAGCTTTGTTCTTTGGGTGGTATTCTATTTGAAAGGAGAAATAACTGTAGAAGATGTTGTTTGTAATAAACTTTTGAATAGCTATCTTGAAAGTTTTAATATTGAATATTAGAATAATTTTGTATAGCAATATAGCTATGTAGGTTGTTTGTTTTTAGTATTTTTTCTAATTAGTATTATTTTTTATATTTATTATGTTTTGTTTTTACATCTATTTATGTGGTGTTTTTATTTCCATATAACTTTACATGTATTGCATAGTATATGTTTTGCTACTATAAAAAATAATAATATTGAACTATAAATTTATTAATGAAATTGATTCATGGATGATATCAAAAATACTAATTCTATTTTTTGTTCTTTGCTATAACTTTTAAAGCATAAGTCCAATGAAAATGAAATTTTCATCAAACATGTATGAATTTTTTATAATTAATTTTATTTTTTAAATTAATAAACCACTTTTTTTTAATTATTTTTATTTTCTTATTACAAGATAAAGCTTTGGATTTTTTCTTCATTATGAGTCCCCAAATTTAATGACCAAAAGTTAAAACTTTCACGGTCTATTTTCTTATTAGAAACTCGTATCTATTAGAAGAAATCTAAAAAAAACATTATTTTACGTCTTCTACATGATAACAAAAACAACGTTTATTGGATGCAATTTTTGAACATTGAAAAGGATTTTTAGATCATCCTTTTGGTGAAATCTCATCACCATCAACTCTTTGCAATTTTGCAATTTTTAGTGTTATTGAAATTTTGTTTGTCTATTCTTCATAAATTAAAATGTGAAATTACAGCAAAAGAGACTATTTCCACGAGTTTTTGCATTTTTCTAGTTCACATGTTTCAAGGATTTTTTTAAGCTTCTATTTTCTAAGATACCTTCTTCACCAATATGTATACAAAAAACATATTTTTTACTTTTATCTAAATTTTTTTTCCAATTTTAAAGCACTTCTACAGGAAAAAAATGAGTATTATGAAGAAGACAAAAATGCTACACTTTTGGCATATTGTTTTTTTCCAATGGCCATCATACTAAATCATCTAGTACGCTTAAATAAACAGATTATCATAATAAGAAAGATATAAAATAAGTTGAAGATTATGCAATAACAATATGAAAAGAATTAAGAAATATGAATAACATTTTTTTATTGTAGTACGTTAATGGGAATATTAATTTGGCATTACAAAATTAGATCTGAATGATAATTAGTATTTTAAGTTACCATTTTAAGACATAGCTTGTAATATGAAATTACTTATAAAAATCTAAGTAACAATAAGACAAAAGCATATAATTGAGAAGAGAATATTTTCTTGATTTGTATGTGTTATTTTATTTTAGTACGTTGATAAATTTTGTGTTTCAATCGTATTTTTGTACTTGACAAATTCTCAAACTAATGAATATTGTATTGAATGTCTATGTAATGGCATAGGCAAAATTATACAAACTWCAAAGTTAGATTATACATGTGTTTAATGAACTTATTGGATATTATAAAGGAAGAAAAATCAATTGATTCTTGTAATGTAGTTTGTAATTTTTATTTTCAAATTAAATATACTATGTTTCATTGTTTCCAACTTTTCAAATTACTAAGACAAAGTAGAATTTTCAATTGTGAATTTAGAGTTTATATAACCATTATTATTGAGCTATTATTTAGTTTGCTGCCATTTTACAACTAAATATTAATGAAAATCTCTATATTTATTTTTTAAAGAAAAAATCATGTATGTATCAAAAGTAATTTAGTTTTTTATTTAATTTAGGAAAAACACTGAATCACCATGAATTTTCAAGAAACAAATGGAAAAAATTTATATGAAATATAAAACAAATTTATAAAACCTGACATTTTTATACTTGATACACCAATATTACAACATATAACATCATGGTATAAAGCACACTTATTATTTCATTCTAAATTCCAAAAACTAATTAACCATTATTTATAGTCTTAAAAATTTACCTTGCAAAATAAATCTATAAAATGTTTGAACTACTTTTATGTATTCCATGGTAATTTTATTTTTCAAATATTTTAAACTATATTTTCACCTAAAATACTCAAAAATTACCATATCTACTACAAATACAAAAGTTTAGAAAAAACACACATTTGTAAATAGATGTAGTTGTAAGATCTTATAATATACTTGTTTGAAAAAAAATGTTAAGAACATATTACAAGCTTCCACCATAGCTTCCACCATATAGATTACAACATATGAGTGTTTGAATTGCAAAAAAATAATTTTAGGCATTAGAAAAATTGGATAGCTATTCTTTACATGATTTTCTTTTATGAACCCCCCCATGATAGTGGTGCTTTTTTGAAATTATTTATATATGTAAGTTGACTGCATGTTTGAAGAATTTTAGATTATTTAGAATTGTACAACATACATGATAGAATGGTAAGGAAAAAAGATTGAAAGGAATAGTTAAGAATTTAGTTATAGAATTGAAAAACACCAACTCTAATGGTTGTAACATCATAATACATAATCTTCATCCAAACCTTTTAATTTTTTCATTATTAAGAATTGAACTAAATAATATAATTCAAACTTCAAAGTTTATTGTAGAGTGAAAAATTCATTATTGCCTAAAAATAAAAACTCCTTATAACTTTCATCTCATTATTCAAAATTTAATGTTTTAAAGTTTTTAATGTATATACATATAAATTTGAAGAACCAATTTAAAACTTTTATTAATAAAAAATTTGATTATAAAGAATTCTTTTGAAGTTCAGAAGCTCCTTGTTGAGTAATGAATATTACATATTATACAGTAGCTTTTCAACTCCTAAAGTCCCAAGGCCATTTTTCTATCAAAAGCCATTGAAAACTACCATTTTGTTGCATTCATCCAAGAAAAAAAAAATCCCTAAAATCTAGTCTCAGGATCTTGTACTTTACTTGTCTTAGATCATGTGGTAAAAATTTCATGAAGTTTGACCGTATAGATTGGAAGATATTAGCATTTGAAGTTGAAAAAGAAAGCTTTTTTAAACACTGGCTTGCAATTTCAGATGACTTTGACAATTTGATTGTCATTTGTCAAAAACATTTGCACTACACACTTTAAATTTAAAGTTTTTTATGTTGAAGAATTGAGTTGAAAGTCTAGAAAAAAATTCAAAAGAAACACACTTGATTTTCAATCTTTCAAAAATTATTAAATAGAAGTAAGTCCAAGATTGAAAGAAAAACTAAATGGTTAATAGCTCTAAGATGGGATTGAAACACAATGATTCCAATGGTGAGATTTTTCTAGAAAGTAAACTTCACCTTGTCCATCAATTATTTTTGAAAAATTGTGAAAATTGCGTTCAAAAATGAATCCTATGAGTTATTTTTTTGGAAAGATGCTTAGATTGCCCGAAATACAAGATTGTCCATAATATTTTCAATATTAGTCCAAATAGAATGAATAAAAGCTTCACATGTATACAAAAATATATCATTTCTGAAAAAAATTTAAAAATTTAATTTTGGATTTTTGTAAAAAACATTTTGCTACCTGCCGAGTTCAGGTTTGGGGTTTTTGTGGTATAACTTTTGCTCCCGGGCACCAATTGAAATGTAAATTATATTCCCACAAAGGTAATCAGTTTTTCTATATTATGGAAAATTTTCAAAAATTTCATAAAAAGTCAAGGTCAAAGGAACCTGCCTGAAATCCAAATTGTCCCCTGAAGGCACAATAGGACTTTAGGGGTTAATTATGTAGTCAATATTCATAAAAGTTGTTGTGTCTAAAGGTTAATCCATGAGTATATGTGTATGAAAATTTGTAATGAGTTGTTTGAAAATTATAAATAAAAAATTCATTAAATTACTATGTTTCCATTAAAAAAAACATTTGGTCTTTCAAGGGTTAGAAAAATCTTGGGATGTGAAGACTAGCCTATAATGGAAGAGGAGCCGTGGAGTAACCTTGTACTACAATAAAATCTAGAAAGCAACATACAATTGGGGTGCTATAATTAAGGCACAAAACCTACACACCGGCTACATTGGTCACGATCTGTGCTAGCTTGTACAGCTCCTGACAGATATTTTCCATCATATCATAAACGTTTGAATTTCTGTGTTGTAATCCTAGTTGAATACATGTTTTAGATAGGCATGCAATATTTCATTCTATTTCTTTAACAAAAAAGAAATTGCTAAATTTTCAGCTTACTCTTGCCCCCAACTTTCCAATTTCACACATTTCATGTTGATTTCATTTATACGACATAAATGCACACTAAACCTAAACCGTAGACCATTTTTGGCCATCACRGCATTAAAGGGTTAATAATATGTAGACCAATTTTGAGCTTGACTTTTAGCAAAATTTTCCAATTTCACTTATTCATTTGTTTTGAAAATGGTCATTCTGTAAAGTGTAAGGTGCTTTGATTGGATAGTTAGGAGTTAAAACTTGTGAATGCATAAGACTCAATTTTTTAAGTAGAAAATTAAAAATTTCTAGTTAAAATGAAATTTCTTGTGAATTAAAGTAAACARAATAAAAAAATCTAGTGACATTCTAATGTCCAATTGCGAGAAAAAAAGCTTGTATGGTAGAGGGACCCATAACCAATCAAATAAGCAATTATGGACATGATCTAGGGTAGTGTTTGGCAAAGCAAATATATTCAGAGGTGCATTGGCTGAAATGATGGAAATTGCAAAAACTTTGATAATTTTATCTCTTACAATGAAATTACTATGAATTTTGAAAGGCCAAAGTTGGGCTTGATCCACGATCAATATCTAGAGTCATCCAATTCCAATCATTCAAGAACTACTTTCCCGCTCATTGCTTCTTACTTTCTTACTCACTTATGTATCATGAACTTATTGGTCCAAACCTTGAAAAAATAAATAACACGCATTCCAAGGAGAAAATCAAAATCTGTTCCGCTTGGTCGGAATTACAACACCCTATTGATTGGTGATGGGGCACCAGTTACCCTCTACCATATCCAAGGGTGTATGCTCTTATCAAAATCTCAAATGAAACATTTTTATAGAGAATAAAGTTTTCTAAAGTTGTATAAATGTATTGATGAAAAAGAATGTGATTGGGCAAAAGTCTATTTTGATAACCACATGAATTATCAATGTAATGATGAATTTTCAGATTCTAATTAATATGAAGAATTTGAGATCTAAATTTTTTTGTAGATGTTTATTTCTAGATCAAATCTACTTTTGTATGAAACATGTATAAGACTTTGTATATAACATGCACAAGACTTTGTATATAACATGTTTAAGTATTATATATTTTTACATTTACGAACTCCTTGAAAACATGATCAAGCTTTGAATAAGTGTTATAGTTGTTCCAAAACTCCAAATCAAATGTGCGTTAACTTTTTGAAAAGTTAATAAATATTGTACAATTCTTCCATATTTTAATGCCCAAAAAATAATTTTCATATTCTATAGCTTGTTGAAGTTGACACCCTTAATTTTAAAAGCAAATGTACAGTACTCCACTTTAGAGCCTATATATTACAAAAAAAACTTATTGAAGTCAACAGAATCCACATAATGTTTTTTGTTTCCTATAACAAAACAACAAATTCAACAATTTTTAATATGAACTCCAAATATATTGAATTATCATTTTTTGAAAATTTATAAAAAATTAGAACATGTTTTCATTTCATAATTCACAATACATAATACACCATGGCTCTTTAACATAGGACAAATCTAGACAAACTATCAAAAGGAGAAAAAATAAATCCCATCATTTATCATCTTTTATCTTATTCTCAACCTCCATCATTCCATCAAGTGGACTTTAACYTATATCTTGATCTTATGGGCTCTTTAACAATTTTTTTATAACTCTCTTATCTTTTCATTTACACCATTATCTTGGACAGGATAATCTAACTCTTTTGTTTATCCTCTTGTGGATAGAAGTAAGTGTTTAAGTAGTCCATTTATCATCTCTCGCTTGATTTAAATGGGGTCAATTTAAAGTTACATTTGTYTTRTATTAGAAAGGGGTTAAAAATAGCTTTCCATGCTATAATGGAATTGAAAATAAATTTTGAAGTTTTCCAAATTCATAATTGTTYTTGTTGAGCTTCATRATKTTATTAGTTCTATATGARTAGGAAGAATCTACATTTAAACAATTCTTTTGCCTCGTTGAAAAATTCATAACAAATTCAAAAWCAAGTGCAATCTTAAAATGCTTTTACCAAATTMAAAAA
>VACF01002562.1:129968-162897 GCA_006891605.1 Pleurozium schreberi | reverse complement strand
CTCCTCCGTTTTTCATGGCYTTCCTCTAAAATTTTGCTAGCCAACAATTYTGATTTKTCTTTTYYAAATTAATGTTCTAYRCTCCCATGTAGAATTCTARAKAATCTTTTGTCATTTTAGTAAAGATTGACCAATTTTTGTACATGTATTTGACCAAAATGAATTCCAATCCTCAAAACTTTGAAATTTATTTCTAATTTTGTCACAAAGGGTGATTGCAAGAAATGCTTGCCCTATTTGTCTCAAAACGGCTTATTTCAGTGAGTTTTGTGATTTTTGGAATAATTTTTTTTTAAATAAAAAAAATATGGATAATTTGTAAAGCATTGAAAATAATATTATTCTAGAATTTCAAACCTAGAAAGATTTATATCTAAAAATTATTTACAAAATAAACAATGAAAAATACTAAGAAAATGAAGACTTTGCCGAGTTTGATTTTTAGAAAATAGTAAAAAAATTCAAAAACTAGAGTAAAAAATTTATTTTTAATAACTCAAATATGCTTCTCCTCAACCATTTTCATCTTTGGGAAAATAAAATTGTGTTATGTACACTTGTGCAAAGGTAGTGCACTTTGAGCACATGTGGAAGGAGGAAATTTTATTATTCTTAGAAAATCTCTTTGTGGGATTGTGTAGCTTCAATAAAACCCTTTATATCCTAATTTTGAGCTTTAAATTTTTATTTTTGGGTCAAAAATAGGACTAAAATTCTAAAAACCTCCAAAATGATCAAGATAGACACCCAATTGGAGGTTGTTTAAAAATAGTAAAACAATCTTAAAAAACTCAAAAAATTACACAATGTCTAAAACTACCACATGTACCTTCAATTCAAATTTCATGTGAAATAAAAATATGACACAAAGTTATGAGCAAGAAACCACATGTCCGAGGCCAAGAGGACAAAAAATAGGACAAGTGTTTCTTGCAATCACCCCAAAATGGAAGTCCACTTGTTTCTATTTTTTTCTTTGAAATTTTCATACATGTGGACGAGGTTATTTTTAAGGCCAAATTTTTTTGATAACTTTTGACTACATGGTTCAAAAGTCATTTTGTAAAAAGTCATAAAATTGTAGGATGTAGATTGTTTATTACAACATTACAACCATTGGGTTTAGCATTTTTTCAATTTCATAGCCAAATTCTTAATAATTTATCATTTTCAATCATTCTCTATGTTTTTTTTCCTTACTATTATTTTCCTTTATGTTGTACAATTCCAAATAATCTGAAAATTTTCAAACATGTAGCCAACTCGCCTTGAAGAGTGAATCCAAAGAAGCACCACCATTTTGGATATTTTTCCATGCAAATTTGAGCTCATGAAGTGGTGCTGCCCGATTTTTTGTAGGACCAAATAAAGGATTTTYGTAAATTTGAAAGCTCGTATCTTACAATCCACGCAATGGAAATTTACAAAAAATTTCCCACATGTTCTTTAGTCAATTTAAAGCAAGATCCTACAATTGTATGTGTCCAAATTTTTTTTTCCCAAACTTTGGTAATTGTACTAGAAATGGTAGTTTTGGAGTGTTTTTGGTGTAAACATATATTGTCAAGGAACTTTAAACACTAAAGTCCCAAGATTGCTTTCTACCCAAAACCACTCAATACTTACATTTTCTTTGTGTTCATCCAAAAAAGCAAAAGAAACATTTTTATAAAGATCTAACCATCAGATCTTGTACTTTTTTTGTCTAAGTTCATGTGGTAAAATTTCATGAAATTTGACCGTACAGATTGGTTGATATTGACATTCAAAGTTGGAAAAAAAGTTTTTTTGAACACTATCTTGCAATTCTAGATGACTTTTACTACCATTTGTGAAAAAAATTTGCACTACAGACTTTGAATTTAAAACAAATTTATGTTGAAAAATTGAGTTGAAAGTCTAGAAAAAATATTTAAAAAATTATTTTGACTTTTCATAATTTTTTTTGGGCTACCTGCCAACTTCTATTTTTGGCTTATTATGCCATAACTTTTGCTCCCATGTACTAATTGAAGTAAGAATTATATTTTCAGAAAGCTTATGTGATTTTCTAGCTTCACAAAAAGTTCCAAATTTTTTTAATGAATCTTGAGATTGTACGAGTCTACCCGAAGTTACCATTTTGGCCCTCATAGGGCCAATGGGACTTTAGGGGGTAAAAATTAACCAACATTACAAGGGTGTCTTTTKCCCCCTCAAAGCATGAGCCCCCAATGTTGCAACTTCCAAGTCCAATGACTCTCTCCAATCTCCACCTTCTTGCAATTCATAACTCTCTCTGGCCATCCAATAGTTATTTACACATTAACCCTTAAAGGACCAAACTGCATTTTTTGGCAACATAGCAATTTTGGGCAGCTCACTACGGATGGAGTTTTCATTATTTTTCTTTAAAATTTTTACACAACATGTATTCAAGGAGTAGCTTTAAGGCCCAACAGTTTTCATAACATTTGACTACACTGTTAAAAAGTTATTGCATGATATGTAATTTTTAGTGGTCGGCGGGCAGCACGGGCGCCCCAAAAAAACTTCTTCAAAAATTACTTTTTGAAAAAATAAAAATTTGAAATTGGTTCTTTACAATTATGTATAAGTGGAAAGCTTTGAACCATTCCATTTGGATTGGTGAGCTAAAAGTTATGAGGAGTTTTAGTATGTGGGTAGGTATGTTTTTTAGAGACTCCATACTTACCCACAAACTAAAACTCCTCATAATTTTTAGCCAAATGGAATGGTTCAAAGCTTTCCACTTATATATAATTGTAAAGAACCAATTTCAAATTTTTATTTTTTCAAAAAGTAATTTTTGAAGAAGTTTTTTGGGGTGCCCGTGTTGCCCGCCGACCACTGAAAATCACATATCATGCAATAACTTATGCAATAACTTTTTAACATTGTAGTCAAATATTATGAAAATTGTTGGACCTTAAGGCTACTCCTTGGACACATGTTGTGAAAAAATTTCAAAGAAAAATAATGAAAACTCCATTCGTAGTGAGCTCCCAAAATTGCTATGTTGCCAAAAAAACGCAGTTTGGTCCTTTAGGGGTTAAACTAAATTCAATCCCGCAACACGCTTTGAGGGATTATCCCAATCTCCAAGGGGGAATGATTTAGGTTGGTTAGTCTCTAAATGCCCAGACCTTTTTTGAGCTTCTAGAAATTTGCTCTACATTGAACAAAAAGCCAACATTTTGATAAGATGAATCAATTTATTTGAGATGTAACCATACAATTTCAATCTAGACATGTTAGAGATGACTACGAAAAAGAAAGCATGACAATATCATTTAAGGATTGAGAGATTATAATGTTTGATAAAGAGGGTGTTAAAATTGCAAAAGTGAGTCTAAGTCTTTCAATCCTCTTTTCAAAGGTCGAATCAAAAAAGTTAGACACCCAAAAATATCAGGTTGAAGGGCCTAACATGCATAACTCCATTCAATTTATAGCTTCTCAAAATCTATTGTAGATTTTTTTTATTTGAATTTCTAATGTGGATTTTTCTCCAAGCTATAGTGTACTTGAGGCTCATTTCCAAGACCCCTCAACACTACGGAAAGTCAAGATTGCAATGGACACCTTTACAAACAATCTTGAATTGAAAAATCACAAGCAACCATTTTCAAAATCGGATTTCTGATGCTAAGAGTCTGAGACCATACTTCAAAAATAAGTTTCCGTAAATACAAACTACCCAAAATAGCAACTTCGTTAGGTTTTATTTAACTTCAAAGTTTTTCAAACACCATTTCGTGCCTCGGGCATTTAGGGGTTAATAACAATGAGAACAATCGACATTGCTTGAAGGGACGGATGAATAGTACGAGATGCAAGATTGCAAGGTGTCATCACAGGGGACGGCGCAGCAGCTTCCGTCCAGATTACTCTCCACGCACACACACACTAATCAACACCATCTCACCTTCCACCGAGAATGAACCCCTTGCCACCTCGAAAGCCAGAAATCCGGACATAATTTTCCATCCAACATATCTTTTCAGTTGCTCACTTTCCGTCACTTCAGTCACGTCTGAAGCAAAAAGTTCATCCAAAACTTTCATAGGTGGTGGCCGGGTTCACGCGCTTCAAGAATCCCCTGAGAGTGAGGCCGGGGCCCCTCGCTCGGCTACTCCAAGTAATTCAAGTAATTCCAGGGTTGCAAGTAAAATAAAAAGCTCCCTATTCTGGGCCGAATTAATTTACCTTGTACATCCCTCCAGAAGAATGTGGGCCTCTTATTGCAAATATGAATTCACAACTTGCAAATTTTATCATGCGTGAAAAATAAAAAATTTGAGGGTTTTTCCAAGTGGCAGTGCGAGGGAGGGAGTTCACCCTGGCCCTGAGCAGATTGGAACATACTGCCGGTTAGTTCAAAGTTAGCCGGTTGAATTGGGAGAAAAAACGGTTGAAATTTGAAAGCAATGCAAAAAAATGGTGGAAAAAAATATACAAAATTTCTATTCTCAGAGATAAATAGAGAAAATAACCGAACACCATGCTTGAAAAAAACCGGTTTAATTTGGGAAGTGAGTGAAGGAAATTAGCCGGTAAAATTCAAAAWGTTTCCCGAACACTGGCCGTGAGTGACTGGCTGGCTTCAGTTGTCGCAAGTTATTTTAATTGTGCCCCAAAGCAGCAGGTAAATTCAAATCCAGCTCAATAATAGCTGAGCGCCTGAGCCCTGGCAACAGCAGCGTCCCGGAAATGACTGAGTCCGGRACTCCGGGTTCACCCGTTGTGTTGCCCACACTTGGCTGATAGCAACTGAAACAGCAGTGCAGCACTCCAGTCGATCAAGTCCGTCAACGTCAAACGACTGTCAAGAAAAATGAAACTTTCTACGAATTCCGTCGCCATTTTCTAAGCCCCCCCGGGCCGATCGAAGATGCAAATGATGAAAAAACGAAACGAAAATGAGTAGGTTCTATCTGTCTTCAAACTGGAATCCATCTGTAGAGTACAGTAGTTGCCGTGTGGTCCCACTGTCGAGTAGACTTTAGTGTGAGACTGTGAACTAACAAACAGTTCATCCACGCCACTCTCAAAGAACGAGATTGGAATTTGTCGTCTACACTATATATGAAACAAGAGAAGCCGGAACACGTACTGCGAAGGATTTTCTTTAATTTGTGTACCGTTAGATCTCTATTTCCGAGTTTAGGATCTGTTCAATTCTCTTTGACAAACGCTTTCACATGCACGGTACTGCCTGTACACTGAACAGGCAGTCCTATCCATCTCTCACTCTTAGCTTTAGTGAACGCCAAGCCTCCTCCCCTTCAGTTCTTTCTGTCCTGAGACTATTAAAAAATATGCAAAGCTTCGGAAGAGRCGAACAGACATCCATGGCAGCCAGGGAGACTTGAGAGTCTTGAGACGGAGTGAACAATTTCGTTCAACGAGAATTTGTCCTGCGCTTTGCTCGGGCCGGATCCAAAGTCAAGCATTTCYTCGGAAGCCTGATTCTAGCATMGAGTCCATCGACCATTCACGGCTGATCAGACTGGCAAAGACCAGGGTCTCTCAAGTCCACAAGCGAAAGTCAAGGCGCATTTTGTCTTGCATCCTTTTTCTCCTGTCAAATGTTTTAAAAAATTGCCTGCTCAATAAGTGTTACTACTGTTCCACCCAGGTGCGTGGTGTTTGTCGCTCTGGGCTGGAGTTTCTTGTTGCCACTCTGTTCCGCACTGGATTTGCCGCTTTCTTCGAAGAACCTCCGTCGTWGCTCGCTCTCGCACAGCGCGCGAGAAAGCGAGTCAGGACCCCTGAAGCGCGACATTCAAGCGAGTTTGCATTCAGGTGGTAAGCTTAATTCGCATCTTAGTTCGCTTCTCGAGAATTCCCAGCCCGTTCGTGCAATGCAACTGAATGCASGATCGTTGTTTCTGCGGAGATCTTCGGTATTCTTCGTGGAGATCGTGTGGATGGTTTTCTGACGTTTGGGTTTGTGGGGATCCTTCCGTTTGCGCAGCTGCGAGATTTCAGGGTCCCGGAGAAAAGGCGSGCAGATTGGCAAGCTTGCAAGCGGGGGGATTGGGAGCCAATGTGGGCGGAGATCAGAGCYTAAAGAGATGGCTGTGAATACCGCGGCCAAGCTGTCGCAGTTCGCTTCGAAAACTGTGGTTGCTCTTTTGGCCGTGATCTCGGTGGTGAGCTCCGTCTATGGGCAGACCGACCAACTCGATGGTAAGGCCTCTGCTTCCTTTTCTCCTATTTTTTCKTTCTCTTCCCCTCCCGAATCTCCACTCTATCGAAAGACATCCGAAGTTTTTCTCCGTCGGCGTTGCTTGCTCAGCGCGCCTGGAACATCGGGAAGTGTGCTGGGKTGGAGACGATAACCTGGGTACCGTTCAATGTCGRGAAGAGGGCAAGCATTCATTCGAGTGGAATGACTCTTTTAGGGGGCTGTCGAASGCGGAGATAATTACGGAAGATTTAGTGTAATGCGGAATTGGCAGCGCAGCATGGATTGAAGGGTTGCACGTTGAAGAGCTTGCAGTAMCCTAGATTTTAGTACATCCGTGCTTGGATGGTGCTTATATGGATGCGCCCATCAAGGTTGAGGAAACAGGGTACTGCGGTTCTGACGGGAAATCGTGCTAAAAAGGCGCTGGAAGAGTGTTGGCATTGACGATGTGAAGCAGAATCGGGTTTTCCTGGATCCTGGCAAGRAAATGCAAGAGAATAATCTCCTGGCGTGCTTAGCTTCCACAAATTAGGTTGTGCAGATACAGGCTCATTTATAAGTAATAATTTCGAGTGTGGCTAGAAAGAGAGAGGTGTATTTGGCTTTTGCTACGAGGGAGCCGAAATCTGGACTTAATTCCAGTTAGTTTGTGATTTCCTGTGGCGAGCATGGATGAAAATCTAGATCCCTCAACGATTATGAATAATATGCGACTGCAATCATTTCCTAGCAAGCTCTTCCGATGCTGCAAATTGCGCGACTTTCCTGGGGATTGGACCTGTTTTGAGGTGACTGACTTTTTGGCTCTTTGGTGCCTGCAGTTCAAGGCTTGAGCGCTCTGTATAACGACCTCAATCAAAATCCACTGCTAACCGGATGGACTCAAAACAACGGCAATTCGAATCCATGTGGRGGTGGTTGGCTGGGCATTGTTTGCACGGGCACTTCTGTCACAGAAATGTAAGGCCTGATACCATGCCCCTGTCCTTCATATCCGTGCTTAAGTTCCATCAAGTTATGATCCAGTACACCAAGCAGTCTTGCTCCTCGACTTTAGGTATTGAGCTTCAGGTTGAAATGACTGTCCTCATCAGGGGAGTCATTTTCTTGTCTCATTCGACTGCAGAAACTTGAGCCACAACCTATTGAATGGGAACCTAAATCCTCAGATTTTCACCGTGCTTGTCAATTGCGTTACCTTGTAAGTCTTTCAGACCGTGCTAGTCAGTTATACATGGTGCAATTTTCTTACTTGCCTTTATAAGTACGTGGTTTTATTTATGATCTCCTCTGGATGTTCACAGCGATGTTTCCTACAACCAAATCCAAGGAAGTCTTCCWGATTCCGTCAAGAACATGGCTGCTCTGCAAACACTGTGAGTTCTTCGCAGATTAGGTTTTTAAGATTTGAAATTTAAAACTAAAATTCATCCTGTTTCGTTTGTGTTCCCCTCGGAGTACAAGTTCCTCTGAGTTCTGAATTATGGTCGGGCTTTAACTTTCCATAGAGTGAAATTTTAATCACGGTTTAGGGTGGTTTGACAGGAATCTGCAGAATAATCTGTTGAGTGGGCCACTTCCAGCATCTTTGTCCAATCTAACGAATGTGCAAACTTTGTAAGTCTCCTTTCACATTCTGTTGGATACCAATTGAATGCAATTTCGACATTTCGGGCTTGGTTCCATTTGTTTCCTGTAGAATATTCTCCTAAACTGGTGCGCTCTTAACTTGAATCAGCAACATCGAGAACAACCAATTCACGGGTTTTCTGCCAGCTGGGTTCAATCCTCCAAATTACTTGTAAGACTTCTAACATTTGCTGTTCTTGAAGTAGGTTGTCCTCCTCTGTTTTGCATGACAATCATTTAAATTGTAGAGGTCATTCACATTTAGGGTGGTGAAATGAAAAAGGTTCTCTACTACCTTGCTGTGCTTTTTAGATACTCAAAATGCCACTTGACTTGACTTTAGCAAGGAGGCTTTGCATTGACAAAAGCTACATGTGAGGAAGTTTGGGTAGGACTGTACTTCCATGTGTTACCTGCACATAGCCTCTGCACGTAGCCTCTGCACATAGCCTCTGCACATAGCCTCTAGAAGAGTAGTTGCTTATTTCCTCACCATGCGCAGTTTCCTTTTCCATGAGCTAAACTAGCATATTAAAAATGCAAAAACAGTCACAATACTATCCGTCACCTTTCTCATTCAAGATGGATGGTCATATTTTCATTCTTACAGACTTTCATCCAAATTTTGGAAGTCCTATGGAGTTCAGAGAGCAAACTGAAGAGCCTATGTTTTCTACGTTTTCTTATGTAACGAACGGGGTGTTGTTGCAAATGTTGCGACGGTTGTCCTACTAGTTCTAGTTGCATATTAATTCTACGCCCYTGTAATCTGATCTTAAACAAGTGCAGTCTAATAAATTCTCAAATAGCCTTTGTGACACGCGACTAACCGTCGGTTTTCTTTCACGGTGTGAAGAGTTGGAGGCAACCAGCTGAGCCTGAGCGCGCCACCTCCACCGCCAGGCACCCCACCAGTAGCCCCGCGGTCGCCGCCCGCCCCCGCCCCACCAAGCCCCACCACGGGCGCCGCACCGAAGACGTCTTCGAAGAGCTCCTMAGGGGGATTCCCGACCGCAGCCATCATCGGCGTCGCTGTGGGTGCGGTGGTGCTGCTCGCCGTCTTGGCAATCGTGCTTTGGGTCTGCTGCGTCAAGAGAAAGCGCGCCGCTGGAAAAGCCTTGGACGACCCGGAAGCCTTGGACAATCGAAGTAGCCGACGGACGTGGTTCACTCCTCTCATTTCTGGTATGTGCACCTCAAACTGACCTATACAACTACCGAGTATCGCCTTGTATCGATCGTTAGTATTTTTTTAGAAATGGGGATTGAATGCTAATTWACAATAACTGTATGRTGTTTGAAATATCTGAAATTCCYGTGYTGTATCGGTAATTAGCTGTAYCAACCATGCAATGCTGGCCTTTGTTAATTTTTCAATACCATGAATGAATCKTAGTGAGCCCTTCTCTATTGAGGTTCGTCCAACTGTATGGTGACTAGATGAGAACTGTATGATGTGGGAAATTCCCGTGTGGTACCTGTATTAGCCATATGAACAATGCAATGTCGGCCTTTGTTGGATCTGGTCTGAAGAGGAGGAGGCTTTGTATGAACAAAAACTGAGTAGGACCCTACTTGAAAAACATAGCCAATCAGTGCTACACTCAGACCTCTTTATTTTGACATGATTCCAGATATCCTACTCACTTGTCACACTATGATTGTCGGTATCAAACTTCTCTCAATTTCAAATTATTTGACCTGTACTCCCAAGTAGACAGATTAAGGATAGATCCCTCTCGTAGCGTAGTTTCTTGTTACCTTTTCAATACCAGGAATGAATCTTTGTGAGACCCTCCCTGTCGAGCTTCAGCTACTGAATGACTTGAGTTTGTTGCTGTGTCTGGAATTGATGCAGATAAGGCAGCGAAGCACAGAGTTTTCGAGCCAGGTAAGCAGCTTCTACTGGGAATAATCAAGTCATGTGCATGCTGAATTTGGATCACACTAAAGCTCCGAATGCGCAACATTGGAGATGGTATGCTGGTCGGGATTCTGGTGTTTCCTCCCCATTGTTTCGAGCTAGACTTTCTGATGTGGGTTTCTGGTGGTGTATTGCAACAGCGCCTCTGGACAAAGGAACAGTCGAGGAGTCCAAAGTGAAGGCCTCCCCACCCGTGAAGACCCTGAAAGCGCCGCCCTCATTCAAGGGCCTCAACCCCATGGGCGCTGCTGGCATGATGCACGGCTCCAAAGCGACCCCATCAGGCAAGGTGAACAAGGGTAGCATCGCCGCGACGGCGTTCTCAGTGGCGGATCTGCAAGCGGCCACCAACAGCTTTTCCCAGGAGAATCTGGTCGGGGAAGGAGGGCTGGGGCGCGTGTACCGGGCGGAGTTCGCCAATGGCCAGTTACTTGCCGTGAAGAAGATCGACAGCARCGCGTCCATGGTGCAGAGTGAGGAGGATTTCTTGAGTGTGGTGGAAGGACTGTCGCGGCTGCAGCACAGCAACACGGCGGAGCTCTTGGGGTACTGTGTGGAGCATGACCAGMGGTTGTTGGTGTACGAGTATGTGAGCCGCGGGACGCTGAATGAGTTGCTGCACTTCTCTGGGGAAAACACGAAAGGGCTATCATGGAACGTGCGCATCAAGATTGCCTTGGGGTCGGCCCGGGCTCTGGAGTATGCTCTCTCCTTTTCCTTTCCCTTTCAGATTTCCGTTTCTCTTTTCCAAAAGTTTAAATTGAATGAATTTTTTTAATGCAAATAAGCATGTTCCATTGCAATCCCGACTCACCTTTCTCCTGGTCTTCGTGAGAGGAAAGTATTGGTRGTCTGAGATTWCTTGGCTCAATTTYCAATGATGTWGATTGTCAGAGTTAGGTCSTAACATTTKAGAGAGCCCTAGTTGMGCAGCCTGTGAATTGGCWTKAAAARGAACCGCTGACACCTGARCAAGGAATCCAAGTTGACATCTAGATTTACAAAGTTGAGCTTAATTTGAACGTGCGAGAGCTTCTCAAGCCAATTAAGGATCCATCCTCATCGTGTGTGAGAGTTTGTCGAAGCTTTAATTTTGATTTGATTTCCTCTAATTCGGCTTTGCTTTGCTTTCKCAATGGACACTGGTCYCAATCTGTGCCATGCTACTACGAGTCTACGACTGTACTCAAGCATGTTTTGGCACTAAGTTTCTTGAAGTCTAGTCTCGAATTCGAAAGGTTTCCCTGTTTCTCTTTTCCTTAATTTCAGATTTTTGACATATAATTATACTGTGCAGTTTCTAAGAGTGTTGTGATTTTTTTGGTCACCAGGTATTTGCACGAAGTCTGTTCTCCACCTGTGGTCCACCGTAACTTCAARTCTGCCAATATCTTAYTAGACGATGAGCTGAACCCTCATGTTTCGGACTGTGGACTAGCTAACCTTGCACCATCTGGTTCGGAGCGTCAGGTTTGTACTCCRCATCTCATAACAGAGCTTTGSGCTAGAGACACAAAGTKGTTACATATTTATTTATAGAWGTTTCSCMTTTATAAATAATTYCCTGAGCCCACTTYATCTRTTGCATACACRAAAATGGATTTATTTGTAAGCTGACTAGTGCATCAACTTGTGGCATATGGCTACCTTGGCAGGTGTCAGCGCAGATGCTGGGTTCCTTCGGTTACAGCGCCCCTGAATATGCCATGTCCGGAACTTATACCGTCAAGAGCGACGTTTACAGCTTCGGTGTGGTGATGCTGGAGCTTCTCACCGGGCGCAAGCCTTTGGACAAGTACTTACCCCCTTTTCTTTGGAGGTGTTGATTGTACTTCAAGCTTTTCAAGCTCTGATGCTTGAAGAGCAGCAGATTTAGGCGAACGTGACTTCTTAGAAGATGCTGGCTGCTTTTCAGACTTTTGAACCTCTGATACATGAAGAAGAGGGGAGAAGCTGGTCGAAATGGACTTGATCGTCGTTGATGATACTCTCTTTCGAACTGTTGTCTGTTTTTCGAGTTTTTCAACTTCTGATGGTTGAAGAGTGGAAGGCTTGGAGGCACTGGAAGACGATTCAGCGGTAGACTTGCGAGATCTGCGTGGCTTGGGAGAGTGAATTTCCTCCACAGACAGAGAAATTTCCTTCAGTTCCAAACTCGTCGCGGTCTGTRTCTCGACCGCACTTGCAGATGATTCCAGCATACTAGTGGAACTGACTGTCAACTCTTCCTCTGATTTGGTGTTACTAGGAGCAGCATGACCAACTCGTGTGACACACATCCACTCCCTAGGACTTAACACGTCATCATCTTTACTACTCTTTGGAACATGCCATGAGCCTTTTCCAGATTCCTGATACACGCAAATTGAAAACACCACGTCAGAAGACAGCACTCTAAAAGATTGTAACCAAAACGACAATCCTAAGGCTTTCCTCATGAAACTGACGAGAGGACCATGGCCACCAGTGAGAGACCTGGCCGGAAATTCTCTTAGGGGAAGGAGCACAGGCAAGAAGCAGAAATAAAACGAAACTTACGCCTAGATAATGCATAAAGCATACAGATATTTGAATTCTATATGGTCAAATACAAGATGAACCAAACTAACCTARACCTGAGGCAAAAGCACTGAAAGGGACAAGCCTTGCACCTGGATCACAGTAGAATAAGGCGGAGGCATATGAAAAGTAAGGCCCTCCTGGTTGATTGTGAATCGGACCTGARAAAATGCCAAATACCATATAATGAGCCCCTATCTGCGACCTAACTGTTCAATAAGGAGTTGTAGCGTTGGAGCTGGTGTTGGAAAAAAAATCAMAACATCAGAGCCAAGAGTCTAGTACCTGATGACGCTCTTTCCATTTTGGAAAAAAATCATTCCCGAGCAGCGAAAACAAGTGGTCTCGCATTTCATCATTGGTGACTAGTAAGCACCTGTAACGTACTGCCGCATATAACCAATACCTGCAGCATGCCAAGCTCAGGCTTAATGTCAGCACAGACCTAGATGATTCGCTAGACCAGTATGCTCAGGAATCTCTATAGAGTATCTAATGACTGCCAACCACTAAGCAGAGTAATGTTTGCACATACCAGTCATCGTTTGACCCAGTCGGTGTGGTGTAAATAGAATTTGCATCCATCCATTTATTGAGAATTCTCGTCGAGAATGAAGATGCTGCTGGTCCTCCTTTGGTTCGTCTATGATGTAACAGAATAAGTGGTTCCTTTTTTATGTCCAACTTCTTCTGAATCCCATTCATCACGTTGTTCAGCTGCAACCAGTCAGATAAAGTCTTCAAGTTTAGATCAACAAGTGCCAGAACATGTATCCCACAATATTCTAGACTCTTGGCCACTTGATCATCAACGGCAAATTGACACAGCACATTTGAACAGGACTGATCGGACGTTAAATCCAATGCTGGAGAGCACATAATGTAACATAGAAATGAATAACTTGACGTACAAAAAGAGATCAAAGACATATATAATTCACCTACATCCTATCATGTAAGAGTATTGCTTACAATGCCAGTGTAATCAGTACTACCGTATTGACAGCATGATACAACAAAGTAATCAACCAAACAAATGTAGCAAACAACCTGCAGACCCGAGAGTATAATATAGAATTTACCTGGTAGAAATTGAAACCACCTTTTCCACAGTTTGAATTGTAAAGACCCACATTAGCACCATCCACAATAGCACCATAAGGTCCATGACGATCAAGCCATGCCTGCACGAGCAGTCATAACCAACATCCAACATCAGGTATCACTCCATCGCATTCAAAACCCTGTGACCAAGTCGAAGTTATGGTCTGGAAAACCAAAAGTATAATGCTGCAGCAAACTAAAGTACCATGTCAAAAAAATTCCAGTCAGCACAACATAGGATGCAGATTAGAAACAAAGAAATCAGAAATCCTTACTTGAAACTTCTTGAACTCATTATTCTTGGCCTCACGCTGACACGCCAACTTTGACAAAGACTGCGCAAAAATCTCCGTTTCTTGAGGATCAAGATCAATCGTGACCAGTTGCTCCCCACATTCTTGACATACACCATGTCCATCGACAATGCTCGATTTTACTTCCCAGGAACCTTTCCCAAGCCACCCCAACCCATGCCACCCACCTCCACAGCTTTCAATGGCTGATTTCACAGTCTCAAGACTCGGCAACGTGTCCGAATTTGATTTACCAGCACTTATAGCAGCACTGCTTGTGAACCATTGCTGAATCACTTCCACAACGGCTGGGGAAACATCCCTCACTGTTGTCCGGAATCGATGTAGGAGAGAGTAAACCTTGTCCTCCAGCCCTAARTCTACGCTAAGGTTCAACAATGCTTCCAGTTCACTTTCTTCAAGAGCGACACCGGCTTCTTTCATGTGTTCGTCAACTTCAAAGGCCTTTTTGGCATTCTTCAATTTGCAATAGGTGTACAAAGCTGGATACTGATTGAAATTTCCCCTCCCTTCCGCATTGAATTTGTCATAAATTTCCAGTGCCTGCTTGACRTCCGCGTACTTGGAGCACATATCAAGCTGTCTGCGAAGGTCTTGCTCAGGTGCATACTGTTTATTCTTGCCCCGGGATGGCTTACTTCCCTTTGCATCACCAGATACAGGCTGCCCACGATTGTTGCCATTATTTGCTTTAATATCAGAGCCAACCTCTCCTCCACTTACAACCTGCACCCGCTCTTTGAGACATGCCAACCACAGTTTAATAATATACAGATTGGAAAGGATTCGAAAACTAGAGTACATCAACTGTGAATATGCTCATTTATCGGGGATTTGATGAACCCATAAGTCACCGACTCATGATTTTAAAAAGACCAAGTCGATTGATCATACTGTGCAAATTAGGACCAAATTCATATCACAAGAATCAGTGAAGAATATTCTATGTGTTGGTAAAGATAATAATGTATAAGAAAGTCCCAATATGACCTACTTAAAACTGAAGAGTAAAAAATGAGGCCCACTGTGGGCTTCTTGTCCCTTTAAGAGTTAAGAGTATACCAGATGGTTGAGCTTGACTCCTGGAATTGTAGGAACGTCTGTTAGAATTGGGTGCCCTTTTAAGAGCGTCGAACTTAGACCTAGCCTTGTCAGGAATCCGCTTCACCTTCACCTTGGAGGAATCTTCGCCCTTTAGGTTCCTGGGATTTGCGTCCTTGTTCTCAGCCTTCTTGTTGCTAACATCTCCTGCAGTCACACGTGGCTGCCTTAGTAAAGAATCCATGTTCCACGGCCGTGAAGTCCTAAAACCCTAAACCCTATAACTAAATTCTTGCCAAAACAGTACCTATGGCGGTATCTGCCTCCAATTCCTTCATTGAGAAGCATTGTGCAGCGAATCTCCACAAACAGAGAAAATACTTCCACAACAGGCACCGAAAAATTCGAATCCAATATGCACAAACCCAGTCACTCAGGATCCTAAATCCAAAAACGATTATCTTGTCAAGCATACACACTATCTAGCTCTAGCTCTCAATCTCTTTCACGCTTGCGCAGTTGCGATGGCTGAGCGAGCTGCTGCAAGTACGATTACAGCATGAATCCTGTCGTACATTTCTTTTTCTTCACCCACTTCCCAGCTCGAGTACATTGCTTCAGAGAAACAGCCTGCCAGGAAAGAATTCTAAATCTACTCCATCCCACATTGCAAAAGTCAATTACAGACTATCCATTTCCAGCTCCCTGGTTAAGCCCTTCATTCCAGAGCGAGGTTTAGCAACTTGGAGCCTACCCGAACGTGGAGAGCGCTTGCCAGTGCGTGTCCCGTGCTCAGTCTCAACACCATTCGCTGGGGTGGCAGCATCCCCATCTTTCGTCCAACTGCTGCCCACCACCCCGTGGTCGCTTCGCGAGTTTCGCAAGCAGGCAAACCCGCTCCTCCCTGTTTCCTTCCCAATCCTCCATCCGAAATTTCCATAAAATGCAGGCACGCGCACAATTGCAAGACGTCCAGAGCCAGCGAGGTAACCCGGGTTCCAGGATCKTCTACATGGCTGGTGCAGGCTACCTAAAGCTCCCCGAATGGAAGCGCATTTGCGAGCTGTGAGACAGATGATGGAAGGGGAGGGGAGAGGGGGCAGGAAGAGAGAGTGCAGAAGGCGGTAGCTGGGTGCGGGGCCCATCCAAGCAAGCTCCATTCACCATAGCCAAAATCGTGGCCTGAAAAACACGCCACAACATGAGACGGAGGCGCAGAGCGGCGTAAAACCCATAAGCTTTACGGAACGATCATCTCTAKACTACGCAGGAAGACGAAGTTCTCAGTAACGGGAACTTGAGGGAACTCCACGTTCCCGGAGGAACTACAGATAAGATTTTACCTCTCACCCTTCCATAACATTCTTAACTGGGTGTGTACCCTCCCCCCAGGTGGAGGTATGATCCTCCGCTATATACTTGGGGGGAGGATTAAGGTTATAATAGAAGCAATTTCATTGGCTGGTGTGGTTGGGAGAGAGTGGGTTGTGAGACTTGAACAAGCTCATTGGTTGCTCGGGGGCCAGAACTTGAGGAGCAAAAGGGACCCCCCCATGAAGGTCAAGAATGTTATGTCCGGAGTGTTGGCCAGGGCAAACTGACCCCCTTATTGCCACATCCAAAGGTAAATGTAAAAATTGCCCCCTATTTTGTGCAGGGTCAGCTTTGTTTTTCCTCACTTCCCCTAGCTAATTTGGGTTCTCCTATTGCAAATATGAATTCAGAATTTGCAAATTCTATCATATGTGGCAAATAAAAAAATCCAATGTATTTTATGGGGGTAAAAAAAGGGGCAATAAGGGGGTCAGTTCTCCTTGGCCTAAAGTTCAGTCAGTCAAGTGGGATTTCACCCATGTCCTCTACTGCAAAACTCAGGCTTACTTGTGACGTGCAATGCTATTGTGGCAAACAATCCCTGTATTGGGAAATGGAGGGGCATCCACAAGGCCTGCATAGAACAGTTTTTTAAAAACAAATTGATCCAATGCAAAGTTGGCAATCCAAATGTCAAATGAACTTTTTCTCATTTTAGAAAGAAAAAAAGGTCAAGATCCATACCTTAAGTTAGGTTGTTTGTTTTGTTTATTTGTTACAATGTACTAAGAAAAGGGGTCTTTGATATGTGTGCCCTCCCGTGCATTTGCGATGTATGGAAGCCATTGATTTAAAAAAGAAATTATAGGGTGCTTTGATCAACTTTTGATGTGAAGAAGGAATTTACTGAATTTTTTTTAAAAGAAAACCTTCCATGTCGTTGATCTTGATACAAATTTTGGAATACAAATATTGGGATACAATATGCATATGGTATATATACGGACACAAAAATGGATACGAAAACCAATTAACCCATATCGATTGTCAAACAAGTTTGCTTTGAAAAATATAAGATTGAGAGGGGTACTGGGATTTTCAGATTATTTTCAGATCAAATTCTTTTTCATATCCCCCCAAGTAAAATGAATTGGAGGGGTTATGAGAAATAATCCAATCTAGAACAGTGCAACATACAATGTACCAAAAAGTACCAGTAACTGCCTTAGGCATTGAGATCTCCTGGAACATGCATCTCTTAGTCGCGTTCTTGATATTGTCAAAAAGCCCTTGGTGTAGACGGGTGCACAGGCTTTGTTTCATGGCATTTGGACCTACGATGTGAAAGTTGAATTTCAAAGTTATGAATAAAAAAAATGAACAAATTACTTTTATTTTTATTTTGACTGTGGTAAAGGCACAGGGTACACTACACTAATAATGTTAATTTAAGACTTGAAATCAATGCGCCACCTTTCTTTCCACCACCTTTCCTTTCGCCACCTCTCTCCTCTCCACCTACCTCTCTGCTTCCCCTCCCTCTCCTTAACTGCTCCTCCCCCTCTCCTCCTCCCTCCCTCTCTCCTCCCCCTCCGCCTCCCTTACTGCTCCCCCTCTGAACTCCTCCCCTTCTCCGCACCTCTCCCTCACCCTCACCGCTCCCCTTCCCTCTTCCTCTTTGAAATTGAAAAAGGGTGGTATTCTCAATAAACACTAAATATCAACTTTGTAAAATTTGGGAGGTGTAAAACATCATGGGTGATGGCAATTAGAGTTCAAGTTGAGATTTACTGTGTACACATTATTGATTCAATTGACATTTAGTGTTCAAGTTCCTAATTAGTGTTACAAACACTAATTAACATTAGTAGTGTAGTTCTACATTAAAAGAGACTTTTCATGCAAGCAAGGGAAGATTGCATTGATTGGTACACATTACATTACAATATGGGAATAGGTATGAAAATAAGGACTATTTTAATGATGAATCAACTTGTAGGTCCTTCACATTTTGCAAATTTGCCAATCCCAAGTTGTTGCATATTGAGGCCGTGGAAGTGGAGGGCCCCATGATGGTTGCATTGGAGCCGGTTTTTAATTAAATAAAAATAATTGTATACTTGTTGTAGTGCAGATACCGTCCCTGTTGGATTGCGGATGCTCTTAGAAGTTAATTACAAATGTGATAAACAAATGTGATTGAAAAAAAGCTTACAATAGAGAAAATGCACAAAACTCTATTAAATTGAAAGAGTAGATGATCACCAAAACATAAAAAAGAGATATTTTGTGATATGTTTAAGGATATGTTTTCACTTGCAGAGCTATTGTATGTTCAAGGGTAAAGTTTAGATTTTTTTCTGGCATTGCTATTGAAGAAATTAAAAAAATATAATTCATAATTATCCCCTACTCTTCAATATTTTACCCTTCATTGTTTATGAAAATCCAAAATCCATAATGATGATGCTAATTTACTTCTAGGCCATGTTTAAAATTTAGGACCAAGGTAATTATAATAATCCTTAATTTGATTGCACATCTCTAACAAAAACTCATGGAGATCACTCATTATAATTTAAGGTATACACTTGAGTTAAGAAGATACTTGATGTGGGGCTATTTATCTTAATTTTTTGTATTTAAGATGACCCAATTGTTACATAAAAAGCTACAAGAGGTATATTTCCAATACCCTATGGTTTTGGAAATCTATTCATGTGGATTTTAAAGTAGGGCTATTTTACATATAAAATTTAAGTGTCCAATTTTTTCCTGCCCCCACCTTTCTTCACAAAATTCTTATTTTTTACAATAAATGTATATAGGGTACACACTATAAAATCAACAATCAATTCAATTCAACTCAAATGCCATTGATCATTGAAGTGACAATTTTTAATCCCGAAAGGCCAATTTTCCGATGAACAAACAATTGAAAACTTGAGTAGGCTTATTAAGTCAATTTTGATAAGATGTTCACAAAATTTTGATACAAGGTGTGAACATGTATCTCCTTAGTGAAACTATAATTTCTCTCCAAGTGGGTGCCCAAATCAAAAGTTATAGTGCCCTAAATTTTTTTGACAACCTAATAATTGGGGCATCTTTTAGGCATCTTTTGAAAAAAAGCTCATCAACTTTTGAAATTTGGCACGTATGTAACTAATAAAAAATGGAATAAAATTGTATAAAATTTAGTTCACAAATCACATTCTAAAAAGAGTCATATTTTGTTAGCTATAAATTCAAAGAAAAACATCTTCTTAGAAAAAAAACATCTTCATGAAAAACTTCAAGAAAAAACCATCTTCTTTTAACTATAAGCCCTATTATCTTGAAATTTGTGAAGTCAAAGTTGCTAAAACTTTTTTCACATGTTCCCAATGTTTTTTTTTCTAATTTTCAACCATTTGGATTTCAAATGAAAAATTTCCTCATTGCACAAGAAATCATCATAAATGAATTTGTATATTCCCAATGTATTTAACCTCTTTTCTTTGTAGGTTGTTTTAGAATAAGCTAGACTCCATATTTGCTTCTAAAACTTTTCATGAGTGAACCTAACATCATAAACTTATGATGGTCAAATCCACATTCATATGTAGAGCAAAAACTTTATTCCAAGAGGGCTTCAAGTTTCTTGACCTTGTTTTGTAGGAATAAAAAAAAGCATTAGATGAGAAACGAGGCCTCTAGAGGGCCGTTTCAGGCATGTTCCCCTTGCTGTTCTCAATGCAGTGATGGAACGGCTGACAATGAACACTTCAAAATCTCCATTTGAAAATATTCCATGAATACTCCATTAAATATGAGTGTRCTCAACACATATGGCTTCAAAGATTGAGGTTAAATGGGTTGTTAATTCTATCCTTGTGTTGTCTAGTTTTCAATTCATCAAACCTAATGAGGTAAAGCTTCCAATTTGTACAATGTGACAATTTTTGTCACTTGTGGTCAATGTCTTACAATTACACTTTATTTTTTGGTATTATATATATTATTGGTACCTTGGCATAATTTTGGTCAACTACCTTTCATCATAGATTTTTAAAATTTTGCATTTTATCATTCACATGAAATTATCCACGTCTTTACTTAGAGTGCTATGAAATTTGCACAACCCCAATCTATCAAGGATAACTTATCAATAAAAATTCCTATTACATGATGCTTAAACACTACCTAATTTATATATATTAGAATATGTAGCACTTCATGTAACCTATAGTACCCCTATATTTAACATAAATTATTTTCCCTTAGGATTAAATGGACCCTTTTAACTCACGTAGTTTTCTAAATAACTGCCACTGATCAAGATAAAAATAAATGGCAGTAGAACCTGGGGAAGTTTTGTCGCTCAGGACCAATATATTTGTAAATAAKTTATGTATGATTTATTTGTGTCCATTATTTAGTAGTAGGTAGTATAATTTTATAATGATGGTTGAATTTATATAAAATAGTGAACTACTGATCAAGTCGATCTCTTGATTTTCTCTCAAAGTTTGTATAGTTAGGGCCACTTTACACTTAGAAGCCGGGCCAATTTCCTCTGGCAAAGGCCAAGAATCTTGAGTTGTGACTACATAAAAGGCTGAAATGATCCCCAACCCCTTTGCACCTAGAAGTCGGGTCAATTTGGTGGTCAGAATATTTTATTCCTAAAGGACATGATCTGACATGGCCTGAGCTGCTAAATTGGGTGTACCCAAAATGGGAGGCCAATTCTTGGCCTAAGGGCCAATGTCAAATTTCAATTTTAAAAAATTATCTCATAAATTATTATTTTTTTCAACTAATCTCATTCGTTGGATTTTGTGCAATTGGCCTCAAGGGGAATTGTCTTGACCTCTAAGTATAAAGCTGCCCTGCAATTTCAACCCCTCTCTCTTCTTTTCCTATGTTTTTTAGAATTGACCCGGCTTCATGGCCTCAAGGCCTTTACATATAGGAGAATTGACTCTTGTTATAATCTTATTTTAATGCATAGTTGGGGCCGGCCTTTAGCCAAAAAGGGGCTGAAATTTTGTGCAATTGGCTTCAAGAGGAATTGGCCCAACCTCTAGGTGTAAAGCATCCTTTAGGTCAAAAAAGTTTTTATGATTGCAGTTTGTATCATTTAGTTTTCTTTGCATAATACAAAATAGAGTTGACAATTTTTGTCTCCCATGATTAATATTCAATTCTTATGCAATCCCAATTAAGCAAAGCAATTTTTCGTTGTGAAAATCAAAACTTCATTTGGTGTGAGTTGTTTTATTTAATTTTCATGGTTTTAGATGAAGTTTCCTTGAAAAATATTCATGATGAATTCTGTAAATTTGCTTGCAGAATATTGTAGGTAATGTCCATACACTCATCTTTCTATGAACAAGCATCTCCAAAAATGTTTTACTATAGAGATTTCAATGTTGAGGTGACTATCTCCTCAAAAAAGAGGGTACACCTCCTGGTTTGCATTAGTCCCCCCCTCTCTCGAAAAAATCACATGCCATTGATTTTTTTCTTAAAAATTATCCCCCCCCCCCCCCCCCCCCCCTTCCCTATTGTTGATCTTGATATCCCTTGCTGATACCACCATTTTGCTGCATGTTAGTTTTCCATTCCAACGTAGGGGGCGACAGTYCATAGGGGAAAATTTCATGTGTAGATTACCTTCGCGATCGGTGAGCTTGAAGCATTCCGTAGTTGTGCCCTTCCAAAAATTCATATTTTGAAAAACTTCTAGTCTGTCCATGACCTCTAATTCATTGCATRAAGGACGAGTTTCCTTGGATTTATGATCTTCCTGCTACTTTAATTTGGTGATTCTTGCGTGGGTATTAACAGGATTTGTTGTACTGCATAAGCTGGAAAGTTTCCAGGGCTAAACAGATGTACTCGCAATGGTATCTAATTGATCTCAAAAAATTGACGAACATTTAAAACACACAAGATAAAACTGTTACGGTAGTGTTGATGGCCATCAGAACTTTGTTCATATCCTCCCATGTTCTTGGAAAAATGTTTCTAACACGGGGGTGCTTGAGAATGATGCCAACCAAGTATACTCTTTTAACCAACTTAACCCGCTACAAGCAGTTCTCGTCTGCAGGCGGTTTTACACCGCTGCTAGCCTACGCTAGGTATACCATCGGAGATAAAGAATTTGGGAAAACCTGAGGATATCTTGAAAGGCATTCCAGGTTACGAGTTTCTCAAGCTCGGGTTYCCGCGCTYTGGCGATCCTGATGAATCTTCAAACCCATATACCTGGATACAGATACATCCACCATGAGGCAGCCTTCATCAGTTCGAAGTAAAGCACTGAATGCATAACACGCAGATGCATACACGGTTTRAACTAATTAATAAGATCTAAGYCAAAAYGTACAACGACAAGCGAAACTTTGACATGCAAGACTCCGAGCATATGCGTACATAATCAAGTCTGCAAGTGCTAAACTCTAATTTTTATAGTTGATGTCCATTCTAGTTACCTGCCGAGCATCATTACAGTTGCTTGCGGATTCGTCCCGGGCGAGGAGGTGAACGTTGACCCATCAATAACTCTGAGACCGTCGGCTCCAATGACACGACGAGAGTCCTCATCAACAACACTCCCGACTCGACATCCCCCGTGGTAATGCCAGATAGTGATTACTGAATGACGGCACCATTCTGCAAGTGTATCCGTGTCTACCTTATTTGGCACGAAATTGCCTATTAATTCCGCGTTGTTGAGAATAGTTTCAGGTAGAGTTGTGTAAGTGAAATTCTTCATCTCCGTTGTCTGAAGCATTTGTTGTACCACTCTCGTACTCTCGATGCAAGTGTAAAGATCCTCTGGTGTCGAGAAGTAGTTGAATTGAACCAGGGGACTGCCTTCAATATCTGTCTTATTCAGAGTGAGATTTCCCATCGAAGTAGGGCCGTCCACCTTCTGCAAGATAACGCCAGCTTGTCCCAGAATTCTCTGTATTGTCGGTGACAAGKTGAGTAGTGCCTCAGCATACTTTTTTACTAGATCCTCGCTCCTAAACCATGGCGCCATTATTCCCAAGGTTCCCAATTGGGACAAACTTACTTGGCTACCACTTGCTGCTTCAATGAAGCTTCCGAAGGCTGTTATGCCTACTGTTTGAATCAAAGAGACTTCAACTGGACTTGGCGACGGAACATATATGGCATTTGCWGGGTTGTCGGCCATGCCCTGCCCAACTCCTGGCAGGTTCAGAACGCTAGGTATGCCGAGTGGCAAGAGGATGTCCGCATCTCCTACCCCACTCAACATAAGCAGGTGTGGGCTTCCGATCGCCCCTGCGGCCAGTAGTACTTCGCTTTCTTGGTCTTGACGCAGGAGTGCCTGGTGTTGAATTCCAATGTTGTCTGAAAATAGTACCCCAATTGCTCTRGGAGGCCTCCCTGGAACTGAAAGTGGAATTCGAGCGCTTATGAGACACGAAGAGAACGGAGGCCTCGCGGAACTCAATTTAACAACGCTACCCTCAGGAGTCTGTCAAAACATCGGCTAGCTGCCGCCATCACCTCAAAATCATTGATTCAATTTGGAGTTTCATTAATCTGGTTTACAAGACGGCATTGCTACTTTTAAATAAGTGCAATTAAAATCAGCCGATTAGTAGCTCGAACTAGCTAAACTCAAGCGTGATCGTGTGCTACAGGTAACGAGAAAAGATGCTGCTAGCAATTTCACACATTGGAACATTCAACTTCAAAGATGTGATACCTGTTGGAGCAAACAGTATCCTGCGTACGTTTGCAAAGAGAAGGACCGTAATGTTATTTGGGTTTGCGTATTGAAGAAGGTCAGCAGCTGTGTGCCGTTTTCCACCATCATCAAAGATGGAGCCTCCAATTTTTGTGCCTTGCACATGCTCGTACGTGGCTCCATTATCTGGACCGACTCCTACCTCCAAGAGTGCATTTCGTACTGCTGTTTGCCATTGCTGTAATCGAGGGAAACATGCCACAATAGCCTCAACCCACGAGTAAGCGGAGGCAACCATTTTAGCATCCCAACCTGCTTTGCTGACATATTCTTCACTAGCACGACTGTAGAACCCGGCATTAATCGCGCTTCCTCCTCCGAGTACCCGGGCGCGCCTGTTGAAGACGCCATCCACTGACTGGAAGCTCTGTACTGGTGAGTACCAGGTGTTTCCGTGAATGTTAGAGATGAGTTTCCCAAAATTCGCGGCATTCTCAATGTCAGGGTTGCCGTAAGGTGTGCTTCCTCTTTCGAGCACCAGTACCGAGTAGTTAAGCGACAGGGTGGCCGCCAGAGGACAACCCGCAGCCCCTCCACCAACGATTATGTAGTCAAAATCGATTGCAACCGGTGGTGCACCCGAAGCATTCTTCAAAAATGGATAATCTCCACCTGCTGAACGCATTCCCACTTGCGGGGATCACCATTGCTAAGCATTAAAATGAACTCAAACCAGGATGAATGTGATCAATCAACCCGGGGTGAACGATTGAAAGATATAATTATCGTTAAGTTAGTTGTGTTATAAATCAGAATTTTTTTAACAAATTAARCTTGCTCTTTATTTTATAAYTGAATCGAGTTCACTACTGAAGTTGATGGTAATTACGTGTAATGGTAATCCCAGGACGAATACCAATAATTAGACAATGAATTGGAGCACGTTCACCTATCCTGCCTCCAGCATATAGTGTGCACAATTTTTAGTTATTTAAAATGGTTGTGACAGTTGACTATATTGAAAAATTCGGTAAGGAGTAGTCATTCCAGWGCTCAGATTAACAACACACCAGCTGCAACTGCCGGAGGCAAAAACGAGAGCGAWGCAATCACCAGCACCATTGCCCTCCATTTACCAAAGCTGTCCATCCTCTCGGATATCTTTAAACTGCCGTCCTCSTCCCTTGCAATTTAGAATCAGGATAGTCTAGGAAACTCTTTCTTCTCCTCGTTCAGCAGGTCTCATATTGTCTCTACGGCAGGTAAATTAGAAATACAGTTCCAGTTCACTCCGTCGCAGCCAGATATACGTAATTTGTTCTGCAAGTCATGATTGAATACATTAATTAATTCTAAATCTCTTTATGATCTAAGCCTCGATCTGAAACCCTCATGTTGTCAGCACAGAATTAATCGAAGCCATACCCCGAATTTTTCTCCCTGCTATAACCAAACCGTATTCACACGCGTTGCTCCCCGCAGTTGGACCAAGTCAGTTTCTCTAGATTGTGTCAAACTCCACCTCCTCCTATTTATTTTTCTCTATCATCTATTTAACCGTCTGTAGTGGACCAGAAACTTGTACATTGTRCTAAATATTGAAGTTCACCCKCACAAGTCTACATTATACCTGTCTGCTGATGAAATGGGAAGATACTCGAATAAGCTCGTGAAGAATAAATTGAAAATTTCTTGAAACTCTCTACGAMTTAAATTCTTCATGCACTCAAGAACTCATGAGTCGGACCAACTCTCTACGAATTAARTTCTTCAYGCACTCAAGAAGCTAGGAGACTGACGTTTGGAATCAAAACTGATTTTCGAAATGAACAAAATCGTTTCAAAACTGTGTATAAAAGCTATTGAAAACTCACATGCATGTGTAGCACTTAAGCTCCTCACGAAAATTGCTAATGCGTGCCAACCACTGCGCTCAGAAGTTCGTCAGCGCGAACATCCTTGACAATCCAATAGCCAAGCCAAAAAATACCTGTGCTGATAAGAAGATATTTCGCATTAGAAAGATTAGATTGACGAAAGAGCACCGAGAGATTATTCGGGCGATTATTGTAAGAGCCTACAACATATTGCATTTGAAAATTTATTATATGTTCTTCAAGTAGTTGAAAATTCAATYGATAAATAACATTCAATACCTAACACTTAGCTTCCCTTGATTGAAAGGTATTATAATTTTTTTAGATACATGGGGGAGAGACTTATCAATTAACTCAAGAATTGTGGTTGATTGAAGAGCCATATGAGGACTCTTTTCAAAGATAMAAAATATACCCCTAACTCATTGGTAAACAATATTAAAACATACTCATACTGAATTGCAATTAATTGGTTGACTGTTGATTTTTCTTGATCTCGATAGTAGGACCAAAGTAGTTTTTCAAGAGTACGGTTCAAGGTACTCTAGGAAATTCTACTTCTAAAATTCATTGAATTTAGATGCCTTATCCAAAAATCCTATTTTTTTTAAAGCTAGTACTACAAAAAAAAAAAAAAAATTCTAAAAAAAGGTGCCTCCATCTATGTTGAATTGCTTATTTTCGACACTTGCTGATTGAAGGGAGAGGCACCTTCAAAAGAACCTTCAGTCAGCCTGCCTTGGATTTCCTCGGCTGAGCAAGAGTGAAAGTGTACAATGGGCCTGCATTCATCTTCCTCCTCGTCGCCACGCTTTTCCCCGCAGGCAGCACCTTCGGATGCGCCAGCTTTCTCATGGACTCCCGCGCGCCATGACTCCTCCGAGTGAACCTTCTCGGCGGCGAAGGCTGCAGCACACTGCTGTGCACGAAGTTCTTCAAGATCTGCTTCGTGGCCGCCAGGGACACATGGTTCAGGGCCCGCGATTGGAAATGCACGGAAGGTTTGGTTGAGCGGTCCTGCTGCGATGATCCCAACTGATCCGCAGCCGACGCCAGCAGCGCCCCCGTGTAAGAGGATTCTCGCTGTTGTTGCTGTKGCTGTGGCTCGGTGCTGGAAGTGTGCGTGGAGCTTCGCTGCTGGGCGACTTTACTGTGTGGCCCCGAGGTYGTCTTGATGCGCTTCACGGTGGTCACGCTGGCGCGCTTCGTGTCCGAGGGGGGCGCTTCCCTTTTGAGCTGCTCGCAGTGCTCGCAGTAGTCGGTGGTGTTGCTGCCGGTGGACTCTGCGTCCCATTGGCGTGGCGGGGGGCGGGATGGAGCGCGGGTGGGCTTCTTCACGGGGGTTTCGGCTTCGGGTGGTGCGGCGTCGGTGACGACGGGTGGGTGCTTGTTTTCGGGGGGTTTGATAGGTTTGGGGGTGACGGTGGGGTCCAAGATCTTTCGTCTCGCCATCTTGGCCTTGCGAGGATCGTCTCCTTTTCCAGTTAGCACCCATCTGTAAACATGAATTGATAAGCTTAGCGATGCAGGTTGTCATATTAAATGTCATATTAAATGTCATATTAAATGGCAAAATTTGCAGAGATTGGCACTTAAGAGTCTGCAATTGAATATCACAATTTGGCGCTTTCAAACGCGCCGTTTTAACGAATACAGGTAAAGAACATAGAGTCATGAAGCTTTAAATTATTCTGATACGGTTTCTGATATGCTTGAATTGTAATTTCTACAGAATGTAATAGATATGGTTCTTAAACATCTCTCATACTACATTCACACACAGGGGGAATATTATAACCTGGAGCTGGAGAGGTATAAAGTAAACTCCCTAAGAGAAGGGGTCGAAATATCCCACTAGAACTCCCTCCCCCTCTTCATTAAATATAGTGGTGATTGTTTTATCCCTCTCAAGTTAAGATATCCTCTGGRTGTGAATGTACTCTTAGGGGAAATTTCGTAGTCTTTCAGTTTCTAAGACTCTTAGTTTCTTGTTTTCACTATTCCACTACCCCTGGACAACTTTGGTCTGGCATGATGAGAGATGTATTCTTTGACAAAAATACCATGCTAACCAGCAAGACTCTAAATCTTGATAAGATTTTATGAAAATGACTTCTAACACACAAATGGTCAAATACATGGGAACTGAATCGAAAACAGAGGSCAAATCAACAACATTTTCTTCTGATGGCTAGGGTTTGATTTCATGTTAGAGAAAATCAGAAGTTTCAAAGGTTGGCAGATTCAACTTACAAATCCCACAAACGCCTCATTCGTAATACATGATTTTCGATCTCCACAACACACTGTTGGATCACAACCGTCACCACCAAGAATATTAGGAATAGGTCCATCCAGGAACGTGTCTATTAATAAACAAGCAGCAGGTCTACTTCGAAAGGCAATATGCACGTCAAGAGCTTGCAATTCTTGATCCAATGTCCTGTCTGCAGCTTATGTGTACATGGTGAAGAAGCGTGATAATTATGCATTTTACTCTTTGATCGAAACATAGGGCTCAAACAGGTAGTGAATGCAATTGTGATAAAACGAGTGTGTAGTACATTTACAGAAACAAAACAACTGTGACACCATTGTGCAGAAAACACGACCTAAAGTGCGGAGACAGGGAATGATCTAGAGTGTACTGCTGAACTACCTCTGCCCATGGTTTCACATCAGGAGAGAGACAAAGATGTCGCCAACAGATAAAATGCGTTGACATAACRTCATGCTCCACCTGCCASCCCATGCCCTTTCAGTTTACAATACACAGCAACCGAACCTGAGTAAGCAAGGGAGCAGACACACCCGCCCTTGTCCACTACCAGAGCAATTCAAGCATCCTAATAGCAATTCCTAATTTGAAAATACATTTGTTGGGTATACAACAATTTGCCTTCAAAGTCATATTCAGGATAATAGTATTTACTCACCGGGAGGCCAATCCGGACTTTCAAGACACTGTGAGCAATCACCTTATACGCTTTCAGGTAGTCTTCAATAATGCTTGACATGCTGCAAATAGAAAAACAGAGATCATACAACATTCCTTATAAAACAAGTCTAGATTCTCAGCTTGTGAAACTTCAAGAATAAAACTCATAATGTACTAGTGACAGATAACTTTTCGAGGGGAGTTGGGTTGTAAGTCATAACCACTTTAATCTATTCAGCTTCTATAACGAAATTTTACCAAGATTTTCTTTCGTTACCTTTTGGAGCAACCAATTTCATAACATCTACTTGTGATATTGTTTTCAAAACTCAAATATAGAACTTGGCACTGGTGGAAGAATAAATATATTTCGCCCTTAAGCAGTTTAACAAATCTATTCTCCACAACCAGGCTCCAGATTTGAGTTTCCTGAAACACCAACTAGAGGAACAGAGTATTGCTACATGTAAAAAAAAAAGGACAACATGTTTGATACAGACTGAAATAATTGAAGGCCATCGAAGCCTAAATTCGAATGTGAGTAAGATACCTGTCAAACTGGAAATCCTTTGTCATAAGCTCAGGATTTGGACTGATTCCGAAAGCACCATACTTGCCATTRTGTTGCACCAGCATCACGATATGCTGAGACACCTGCAGGCCCATTTTTTTTTTCCACAATTTCACATGCTTGAACTATCGACTTGGAAATGACAAAAGCAACAAATAGATGATTGAGAAGGAGTAAAAATTAAATCAAAATCGAARCCCAGTGAGTACCTCATCCGCAAACTTAGTTTTAAAACAAAGTGGCGTCCGCTCCACTGAAAGACAATTCAACCTACACACTTAGACGATTGCAACCGTAGGTAATTTCTATGACTCAGGGTTATGAGATGGGACACGCAGTAGAGCRGTTCACAGTCCGCTGCGAAAYYATATTCGTTCTTTATCGCATTTTACAAGAGCATTTGGGATTAAGAAATCGGATGGAGGACATTTTAGAATAACCTCTAAGCCATGCACCTCAGGATCGTGTAATGTGCGGGCATTTGCGAGATATAGAAAGCTGTTACTCAATTTTGCCGCAGCTCCGGAGCGGCATAATTTCATCAAAGAAATTTCTCACAGGTCTGTAAATTGGCAAGCTCACCGCGGCGCATTTGGACATTTTGAACATCCAAGCAGCTAAATCTTCCCTTCATTGTAAGTTATTGCATTTGGAGTATACATATGCCTTCCAAGATCTCCATGAGCAACCTAGAGTGAAAGAGCAAGTGTTGAATCACCTAATCAAGGACTTATGAGCTCTCTTCTGAGAGGCGTTGTTATCCACTTGAAGTCTCTTGTGACCACAGTTGTCGTCGTTGCATTAAAGTAGAACAATCCTCGTGACAAGAGCGTCAATGTGAGGTRTGCTCTCTCAAAGTCCAAACGCGTGTTGGTTAGTGTTGCGCAGCGTGACTCACAGCTGTTTGMGATATGACAATTTTGAAATCCTGTGATGATTCTACTGCGATCAAAGCAGTGGAGTTGATGCCAAGCAGAGAGGATGAAGGTGACAAGGGTTTGTTTACCTTTGGGACCATACCAATRGCTCATGAGAACAGGAGGTGGAGCGACCTGGGAGTTTTACATAACCATTTTAGGATCACCAAGGGAAAGAGATTCCAGTAGATGCTATTGTAACTGGGGTGATGGAAGGGACGAAGAGACACGAGKAGAACTGATCTTCTGGACGGTAACCTCCTCGGACATGATCGTRCTCATCGGAACACGAATTTTCCTTTGCTCAGTTGATGATGTTTCTTGAGAAGAAACCCGGATGACTGCAACAGTAACGCCGATTGAGCCAGTGATCCAGATTTCTACTTCAAGAAACAACACATGTCGTGCAACAGCCAAAGCAAACCACCGACATCGAACGAAATTGGGTAGCTTGTAGTGCACTCTTGTGCAAATCAGTGATTCTTCAACGTCCTTGCCAGTGTGCGATGATGCAGTCCGAGCGTMGATCTTCAGAAACATTGTTGCGTCTCTCCCTAACGCAGATTTTGACGAAGCTTTGCCCTCATAAAACTATTCTCTCTACAGCGAGAGTGCTCCTCCTTTCGAAGTTGACAACGAATTGCTACCTTGGAATTGAACTTTTTCATGTTTTGCAATAAAGGTGGATTAATCTTAGTGTTTCATTTCGGAACTTGGGCATCACCCCAATCAGAGCATCATGGGATGCAAGCGAGAGACTGTGATTAGAACTATTGATTCGAGTGTGTTAGAATTGATTGCATTGAAGAGATGTAACCTAAACACATACTGTGCATACACATTCACTTCAATGTAATCTGGGAGAGTTTCACTTTGCCGGTCCCTTTGAGGCAGAAGCTTCAATCGATCAATCGGGCGCAAGCACGTGACGATGGGAATCATTCAATGTGAGCGTCGTCTCCGATTTCTAAGCCCCATCTTCAAGAAAACCAGCTAGAATATGTTTCATACGGAAATTGGGCATCCTCTGGAGAGGAGGAGGATGCACAGCCTGCTTCCGAGATTGATTCATTCAGTATTTCATAGAAATTAGGGTTTTCCCGAACTGCTCATATTGCTCATTGGGATAGTCACATTGAACTTGTTGAATTCTAAGGTAGATTTGTGAAATCCTTCACTTCCTTGCACTTCATTCCTACTGTCTTGACACATAAACTCTCTTGGCTAAAAAAATCAGGGATTAGGCGGCAGGCATAATCGCATTCATCAGTTACTCTTCATGCAAATTGTTTCACCGCCCATCCTTTGTCTCCAATGCTTGACGGATTGGGTTTCAACCTACTCGGTTTAGGGTGACGAGAATAGCACCCGATTGCTGTGATGATACTGCAGTGCGCATGGACGAAGATGCTGCCAGCTTTCTAACAGCGTGGCATGGCATTTACAGGAGTTTGAAAAGAATCATGACGGCAAGCTGAACCGAGGTGAGTTTGCAGACTACTGACAAGGTTTCACCGCAAAGGAAAAAAACAGAATATCGACCAATGAGTCACTCTTCTTCTCTTCTACTGGTAGATAGAACGAGGCAAGTTACTGAAAAGATACCCAAGGTTGGAGGGTCGTGCGTGTCGTCCCACCAGCTATCTTCTGATCTCTCGTCACAACTGCGATCGTATTGTTAGGAAAACAAATCGTGGATCCATGCACTAAATTATTTCAAAACGCGTCCAGAATACAAAAGCATGAACTCAACTCTTGCTTTTCGCCATTTTTTCTTACTCTTTCTCCAGCGCTACTTGCATGGTCGTAACAGATTTTTCCATGAGCTGGCACAAATAGAGTGGTGTACCTTAGATGCAGGGTCAAGTAACAAATTTTTTAAGTTGGTACACCAATTGCAAACGATGAAAATTACAGTCACAACATTCTAAGCGGCATCTCTCAATTCATCCTCTATGGACAATACTACTACTGTAGAGAAGATATGCCTTTCCAGAATTCTCGGCTTTTCAATCTTGAACCATAGTTTCCCTCCTCTCGCTAGCATTGGATGACTGTTGTCCTGCCACCGAAGGTAGTGACTCAGAAATTAGAAGAATATCCTTAGAATTTCTGAAAATAAAAAATGGACCCGTGATACTATGTTCGAGAATGTCATGCAGGATGAGGATTTTGACCAGACCTTATTAACTTCGGACTTAACACACAATCAATTTACTCTTGGACACTGAAACGTAATGACGGAGACTACAACGCATGTAATTATTAAATGAAGGTGGAATCAGAGAAAGTGTTTATTCATAACTTAGATGGCGTCTCACAACGACGCAAAAATTCTTCTTCAGAAAATTCTTAGCAGAAAATTCACCCACCACGGCAAAAACGCGTGCAGAAATCACAATATTTCAATTTTATGAGTGTGACATTGGAGCTCATAGTTGAGCTGGTAGTTTATTTCTTGAGCACTGACATTTTATGTACAGCATTGTACAGAACTTTGAGCCAAGCGGGATGCTCAGCAACACGTGTAATATGATACAATTCAATGAGACATACAACGGACGGAGTGTCAAAATTTCAAGCTTTCTATCGCTTCTAAATTATGGTAGTGTACATTCACGTAACTATCTTCAATCTTCATTCGCCASCAGCAGCAGCCTCAGTCCTAACCGATGCCCTTATTTCGTACAAATACAGATTATGGTTGCAGTTTTGGGTGCCACCTCCTCCACGTGCAGTCACACCCACCATCCTCTCCAGCTTTCCAATTCTCACAATAATYCTCTGCACCGAAACAAAACSAAATCAAACATTAKAATGKSGCRCAC
>VACF01002562.1:110013-129935 GCA_006891605.1 Pleurozium schreberi | reverse complement strand
TTMWTTYYWAMCYWAAMCCACATCGTACCAAAACACATGACCACATACTAGTTTCAAAGACGACACAAATTGTGGGACACCMTAACACAACACATGAACACAAGATTTAGAAGAACAGAAATGGCTCATCGACCATCCCAGTAACGTGACTACAAGTTTCAAAGCAAATGTTCACTGGATGCTAACCTSGAATGATGTCTGTTGAATCTCTTGGAGAGAGAACTCCGGTGCATTCKCATGGTGATCGATCAATCGACCGCTCGTGGACCCCGAGTGCAGAACATGATTTGGTTGGTTCTTCAAGGTCTAGGAAGATTTGTATACAGGTACACTGTCTGTCTCGAGGAGAGTGCTGGTGGGAGTAGCAAGCCCGGGGATCGATAGCAAGGGCGGCTCAGAAGAACGGCGCCCGCACGGGGTGGCCTTGCTTGCGCGGATGCATGCGCGGGCTCATGGATTCGCCGTGACTCTCCGGCGTGGACGGGCCGTGGAATTGCTCCATCCAGTCGTGSGTGAACGCGGGTCCTGATCCGAGCACCGACATGGGCGACAGCAGGCCCGCGGCGTCCTCCATCGATGGTTTCCGTCTCTTGAACGCCGGAATCTCCAGTCGCAACGCCGTGGGCGCGGCCGAGGGACTTCCGCCCCGCTTGTGCACAGTATGTTTCCTCGGCGTCGAAGGGTAGAAGCTGCCTCCCCCGGACTTGGACTCGTGGWTCCCGGAGTCGATGGCTCCCCCGTCACTCACCGAGGGCGCTAGATGGCTATGGCCGTCACTGCTGAGGGTCCAGGAGTTCGTGGACGGGGAGAGCGTSAGCTCCGGGTCCATGTCCGCGTGGATGCCCACCAATTTGCAGTTGATGGAGCAGAATTTCACCTGGTCCGCCAAGCTGCGGTGGCAGGTGTCGCAGTACTTGGGCGCACCCTTGCACAGCTTCGGCTGCGGGCGGCTCTGCAGGAACACGATCTTGGCACTGTTGATGGTGTACGCCTGAATGTGGGAGATGTCAAGGTAGCGCTGGATGTCCACCATGCGCACCACGTCGCGGTGGGAGGCTTTGCGCACTTGCACGGCGGCGTGGCCCGAATGCCACTGGCCTAGGCCCTCCGGGCAGTAAGGGCCCGAACAGCAGGAGAGGCAGAACTGGTTCTTCTCGTGCTTGCCCGTCGTGTGCTTCTTGCAATGTCCGAAGAACTCTGTTCGCAGTAATTGGGGCAGCCAGGTTGGACCCTCGCGAGGTAACTCGATGTGCGCCATCTCGCCCACGAAATCCATCGCAAAGATAATTAAAAAACAGGGGAAGCAACCTAGGATTAATTGGAAATATAATTCTCAGACTGCAGCGTTCACAGCTGCTGGATCGTCGATATTGGCGTTGCTAAGTTCAGGATTCTCTATGAGGTAAGGAGAGACGCGCTTAGATGCGCAACCGAACAGATAGTGCACMAATACGCGAAAGTACATCAGATTATCTGACTCCAAATTGAGACTCCGAAATCGTCCCAGTCTCAGGGTCGCATTTGCACCCACATTGCCTGTGCTCCCAATGCCGACGACAGTAACAAGAAGTTCTCAAATTCACAAAATCACAAATTTGCAAATTTGCAAATTATGATCGAAAACATGTGTATCAACCCTCGGCTAAAACAGATATCGATAGGTCACTTCCTAGCGACTCCGATAGAGCTAGAATCTGAGCAACCTCGTACAATTAGCCCTTGCAAACTGAATTGACCCTCCAATTGCGTCAATTTAGGTAGACATCAGAAAGAACTCGAAACATTCATACAATTGCCACCGTACTCTCCCGAAATCGCTCAATTCAGACTCAAGCGCAGCATTTCAATTCCAGATATTCAACTCGCCTTAACAATGCTTGTTACAAAAATCGCTCAGCTCACACAACTACTAGCGATCGTACGGATTTCACCGGAATTGAAGCCCGAATCGAAACCCGAATGGTAGTCCGAAGGGAAACCCGAATTCGGACGCTTTCTGGGTCTACTTAGAGTCAATTGAGGTTCASGACATCAATGCGAGTGGATTAGCGGCGGGAGAATCTGACACATTGGAGAGACTGACAGACGAGAAAATTAGGTGAAGAGAGCCTGCATTGGGCATAAGGTGAAGCAAAGGCGAGCGGAGACGGCGACGAGGCGAGAGGGCCATGTGGCGCTTGGAGGGGCGACGTGTGCCAGTCTGCAAGCACGGGGCAGACGAGCCAAAGATTCTCGATGCCTGGAGAGGGCCTGGTCACTCCGGGGACTGAATGTTTGCTGGCTGCCCGGTTTTGCCTGCAGGGATCGTGTGCTTCATTGTGTTCGTTCTGGCTGGTCTGCCGCCATTCATGTAGCATGTGCCTCTTTGCCAATAATACTACGACACGAGCAACTTAACTTCTTCTTGTAAAACCGCAATAATTCGTTTTGGATGGACTTCAGTATGTTRGCCGATTGAACCCGTKGTAAAACCCACCAACTTAATTGGCTCGATCGACTACTACATTGCAGTAACTGTCGGAAGCGTTACCGAGGTAGACTTTACAAACCGAATTTGCAGAAACAATTACTGTAAATCGAAAGTTCAGTTGCCAAGTACGAATGTACTAACATGTTGCGTGAATGAGAAAGGGAAAAAAAAAGAAAAAGGATGTGAAGCACCCTGCTTTTTCTCGGAACAGTAACTGTCAAGTGGCGGCACGGCGTTGGCTTAAATTTGGGCAACTACAGTACCAGCGGCCTGGCCCACACAAGCAAGCACCGATTATCTAATCTTTGGAGAAGTCTGCTAAATAATGCTTCTGTTATTGCGTAATAATGATCTTGTTTTTCTCCAATTAATGGGTTCCTTTGTTAGCTTCAGTCGACATACACAAGACTTTACAAATCAAATTTGCAGAAAATATTACTCAGAAGTTGCCGTACGAGAAAGGCAGGGTAAAAGAACAATCCGGCGGGGATTGAAACTAGAACGGCACCTACTGTACGCTATCCTTATTATTGCATTACTGTACCAAGAGGCCTGGCCTGACCTGGCCTGGCCCGCCCACCAATTGATATAATCCTCGGAGAAGTCTCCCTTGTGCATGACAATGGGTGAAGCCAAGAAACGCAGAACCCAAGGCGCACTCATCTCTGAGCCCAAGACGAGTTGCCATCTGTCCAGTGGATTGCACCTCCTGCATGGATTGTATCCGAAAAACAATACTTGGAAGCCCCTCGAACAATCCCCGCAGCTGGCTTATAAGTATGATTCATCAATCTTTATCTGCACACGACGGTGCCCACGGCGATGGATGGACGGAGCCACTGCGCGCGTTGCTACAGTGCGTGCGAGGAGCACTGTTGACAAGGGAAGGGAGGGAGTTGTCTGTCACTCTCGTATTGAGTGCGGGTCTTCTGGAAAGACCCGGCAACGCATGACTGTTTGTGGGGAACCAACTGAAGAATCCTAAGGAGATGAGCATCTCGTCACCAAGGCCAATCGCCACACATACGTATGAAGTACAGTGCGGGTCCTTCTTTGTTTCCATGCAGTGGAGCATCTGCAACCTTGCACGCTAAAATTGCCACACGCTGCATTGATTGGGTAGGTCTGGTAAACTCCTACAATAGAGCTTCAATCAATTTTGTATACATTTGAAAGAAGAACTTTCAAAAATGCATATGTATTCATATTTACAACGTTTCAAACAAACAATTTGAAAGAGTATAAAATTCTCTTTCTAAATTGCAAAAACAAACTCCAACAAACTTTGAGACAATCTAATGATTGGGAAACATGCACATATGCTTATTGAAACCATAATTACTCATGAAGTCATTTGTGAAACTTAGATCGACCATGGTTTTCATGTTTGGAATCGAAACTTTCACAATGGCCTTAGTAACTACAGTAGAACCTCTCTAAGTGGCTCCTCTATAAGCCAATAAACCTCTATGAACCAATGTTGTTAGACCGGTCCCGGATTGGGCCACATTACAAAGGTTGTGACTAAATCTGACCCTCTCTTAGCCAATAAACCTTTGTAGTCCAATATGTTAGATTGGTCTGGGACCTATTGAGTAAGAGAGGTTCTACTGTACATCTAATTTTGACCCCTTTCCAAAAGCACGCCCTAGGAACTATTTTCTAAAATGTACTTCCATCCTTCATGAGAGTTTATTTAGGATCAGATTTTTAAATACCCATTTTAACACTTTGAAAATTCAAAGTGTATTCAATTGTTTGTTGTCCAATCAATGAGAATCTAAAATACTTGCAACACAACCAAACCAAGAATTAGGCAATTTGTTGTTGGGTGCAGTTTACCTTATTAGTCATAAAAACATAATAAATTGGTAAATGTTGCAGGTAGCAAAGCTCAATGAAACGTAAAAAGAGCAACCCCCACACCCCCTCCAACGCCGGGGTGCCAGGTGGAAGATGAAGGACGACTGTGAGGAGCGAATCCCTCCGAGTCAGCATTGCCAGCTAGGTGGTCTGCCTGTCCTGCCACGTGGCGATTCATGAAGGGAGACGGCTCTTGCACTGTTTCGGGGGCGCACTTTTTCGCCTTTCTGGCTTYCGTTGGCCATGTCACCGTGACGCCAGAACTGGCTGAAGTGGAGTTTGTGAATTGAGACCCTGACTCGGCTTGGAACTCTAAACCCGTCCCGTCCCTGCAATTTACTCCTGGGGGAAAATACAAGAACTCTCTAATTTTCACAAATGATCAAATTTGAAAATTTTAAATTCATATTTGTAATTGGAGGCCTCAAAGTAAGGATGATCACCTATTTCCGACCACTTAACCCCTACAGGTTTTCGACTATGTTTTCACCAAATTGCTCAAAAACTGCCATTTCTAGGACAAGTACCAAATTATTTTTTTGAAGACTTTTTTGAACACATGTGTCCATAGGATCTCGTAGTACACTAGTTTGAGAACATGCGGAAAAAATTTCAGGAATTTCCTCCATGTAGATTGCAAGATATCAGCATTTGAATTGGAAAAAAAAACTTTTTTTGGCCCTGCGAAAATCGGGCAGCTGTACTTCAAATGGTCACATGTGTATGAAAAAATGCCCGAAATGGTGGTTMCTCTTTGGATTCATTTTTGAAGGCAAGCTGGACACATGCTTGAAAATTTTCAGATCATTTGGAATWGTACAACATATAGGAAAAAAATAGTGAGTAGAGAGAAGTAGAAAATGACTCAAAGTATTAAATTGTAAACTATTTATTTATAGAATTGAAAAATGCCAATCCCAATGGTTAAAATGTTGTAATAAACGATTTACGCCTACAAATTTTATTTTTTTCCAAAAATATTAAAAATTAAATTAAATAATGGATGTCAAACTTTTTTGTAGAGTAAAGATCCTATAACTACCCGCAAACTACTCCAAACTAAAACTCCTCATAACTTTTGACTCAACTATCAAAATAGAATGATTCAAAGCTTTCCATGTATATACTATATATAGATTTAGAGAACCAATTTCAAATTTTAATTTTTTTTAAAAGTGATTTTTCAAGAAGTTTTTTTTGCTGCCCGGGCTGCCCGAGCTCCTACGAAAACAACATATCATACCATAACTTTTTAATCATGTAGTCAAAAGTTATGAAAATTGTTGTGCCTTAAAGCTACTCCTCGGGCTCATGTTGTGTGAAAATTTCAAAGAAAGCAAAGGAAAACTCCACTCGTAGTGAGCTGCCCAAAAAATCTATAATCCCCCAAAACATGCCTTGGGACTTTAGGGGTTAAGCAATTCAACCTATCTGCGGCATGCAGAAAGTTCAGGAAATTTTTTTCCAATGTAGAGAAATAGATTTCAGGTGGATTTCATAATTTTTTTTTAAAATTCCCTTAAAATCAAAATTATCATGAATTTTTTTCTTGAAGATTCTATTTGCCCCGTTCCTGATAAGTAGGCAAACCTATTTCCAACCATAGGGTGGTCCCAAAATCAATGCAAGGCTTTCAATGTACACATTGTGATCATTGTATGCTTTCAATGTACACCTCTTGGACATTGTTGTTGCTCTTGTGGGGCCACCAAAATATGAATTGTCACCTAGACTTGAGTTGATCGGAAATAGAGCGCCTTATTGAACGTAAATGGGATGCTGGTTGGAAATGGGGTACCTCCTTTAAGTAGGAGTGGTGAAGGACATAGATTCAGCATGGCACAAAGATAGGCCACGGTGAACTACCCCCCTTGCTTGGCCCCTTGTGAAAACACTGAAATTTTTTATTTTTCAAGTAAAATTTGCAAATTTTGAATTCATTTTTGAAATCAGAGGCCCCAAATTAGTTAAAAAGTTGCATAAAGTAAATTAATCAAGCACAAATAGGGGGCTTTTTGTTTCACTTTGACCTCTAGAAATCTGGGAATGACTTGAATAGGCCGAGGGGGCCAATCCACTCCAACCCCAAAATAGGGGACTTTTGTTGCCGGTTCAATTCTCCATGCTGACATTGCTCTCATGGTGGTCTTGTTTGTATTCCTTCTCTTGTGTCCTGACGGAAATGCCCGCAGTGTGTAATCCCGGCAAAATTTTGGTTGCCATGGTTGTGTCGTGTCAGTCCTTGCAGCGACCTTCATTGATCATTCGTTATAGCTGCGACCCTCATAGGTCGTATGTTTCAAAAAAAATAAGGGGCTTTTTTTGCAAGTACCCCACAGAACACAAAATTCACCCTGCAAGGCTTACTGCATTGGACGGATCTTGCATCCAACCAACCAGACCGACTTGAGAGACACGGGACCTACACCTAATTTGTATCTAAATAAGCAATTGAGTACCACTTGTATTATTGGTTTTGTCTATTGGGCAAAAAACATTGGTATCAATTGTTGCATCAATTATGGTTTTTGAATTTAAGTTTCCAAATCCTATCCAAAATTGCATTCACGCTCACAATGCAGTGAGGATTTGGTCGGAGGGAGATCTTACTAACTAGACCTTCTTTCTTTGTCCAACTAGTTGGAGGGAAGGCCATTTTTTTAGAAAATTTGGAAACCTTAAAAAAAATTCATTTAATATAATGTTTAATTTTTCTTGCACATCATTGATTATTCAATATTTTCTTTGTTTCATTTTTCCACTATCCACCATCAATAAACTAATATCGTTGTTTATCTAGGACAAAGCCTTAGTCATAGTCACACTATTCCTGTAAAAGTACCTAATATTTTGATGGATCTTGTTGAAAGTCACAAGAGTATTTGAGATTCCCATTTAATGCACTTTGGAACACCATGTGAATAAACTATGAATTTCCAAACAACTGAAAATAGATCACCAAAAACAACCCTAGCTATTCATCATTAGACAATACATTTCAAGAGTTGGTTTTAGAACATGGTCTAAATTAGGTGCAATTACTATATACTACAACCATTTTATAGTAGGAGATGAGTGTGAACTAAGAGTCCATTCAACTTGGTTACCACATTATATCCATTGGGGTGAAGACAAGTTACACCACAACTACATAACCTTGCTTTGAGGGGAATTTGTACAAATTAAAATTTGACTAATGGAGGAGGGATGTGGTTATAGTGGTCATTATCATTGTCATTGTTTGTTTGGAGGATGAAGAGGGGATTAGTCAAGCAGAAGTTGAGTGTTTTTATCTTTGATTTTTAGATAATTTCTTTGTAGTAGAATATTTGGTGAGTATTTCAATATAATATTATATGTAAATGTTCATTCACATCCAAAGTCCCAAAAGTCTCCTGAAGGGAGTCTTGAAGGTTTAGTTTGGTACCTATGATCTCAAGTTTTTTCAAGATTTTTTGAAACTTTTTTCAAGATAGGAAAACTGAGAAGTTTTCTAGAAATAGAATTTTTATTTCAAATTGATGTCTAGGAGAAAAAGTTCTATCACACCAAGCCCTAAACAAGAAAAGGCAAGCAGCAAAAAAAAAACACAAAACATAAACTCCTTTGTTTTTTAAAATTTATCTCTTGTCTATGTGAAAAGATTTTATTAATTCCATTTGCATAAGTAATGTGAAAGATATGAAGCTTCTTGTATTGTGGGCAGTCTTAGCAAATCTTGAGAAAATAATATACTATATTTATTTTGAACTCAATTTTCACAATTTAAAAAAAAATGTACATAATTTGGTTTGCTTTCTAGAACAACATCACTATTGGGATTATTCTCGGGATTATAGTGTTTCTATTCTATTTTACAGCTACTAGCAATTTAGTTTTTTCTTCATTTTTTTGGCATATCCAACTATAGGATCTTGCATTAAACTAGTTTGAAAATTTGTATTGAAATTGATATTTTCATGCCGTTACTGAAAACATAAATGTCATGTAGATTGTGTTGAGACTAACAAGGTTTTCTTCTAGTCTTAAAATTATGGATCCCATTTGACCTATCATAGGCTGAGTTACCTTTGATTGAAGATTATAATGTTTGAATTTTGAAAAGAATCTATTTTTGATCCTACAAAATGGGGTTAGCAAACTTCAAGTCTTTTGGAGTGAAATTTTTGGTCTACACAAAATTGCACCTCTACACCATCAAGTCTGAAAACTTATTGAGTATATTCATGCACAATTTTAAAATTAAAGCTAATCTGAGAAGCTAATATAGAATCTACTTTATTCTAAATTACCGTACAATACAAAATGGTCAAGAAAATTGGCAATACAATAGTCATTTTTGATGATTTATTGTGCAATGAGGAGATTTTTTTTCTGAAACCCAAATGGAAAAAACTTAAAGACGATCATTTGCAGTAAGTAGAAAAAATTTCAAGAATTTTGAAAATAAAAGTTCCAAGATATCGATGTTTGTAGTCAATTTTTTTAAACTTGCCCAACAGGGTTAATAGAGTTTTGACTCCTTCTTGGAATGATACTTTTGCTCTTGAACTCGTTATATATTATATCATGTTAGTTATATAAATGCCAAATTTTAGAAGTAGACAAGGAATTTAGCAAAAGATGCCAAAATTGACCAAGGTGCCCAAATTTTTTAAAGCAATATAAATTATACTCCAGGTATCCAATTGGATTTTTTTTACATTCCCAAGGGATAAATGTCTTCATTTTATGTCAAATTATCAAAAACAAGCCATCCATTAAGACTTCATCATCTCTTGTCCACATGCCATTTTTCACTTCATCATCACCTACCCGACATTTGGTCTTTTAGGGATTAAAGTTAGAGTAAAAACTACACTCTCCATTATATTTCATTGCATTAGTTGGTCTCAAATTCAAACACATCATTGTTTAGGCTCCAATTTAGATCAAGGGCAAGGACCTTGAGGTTGACAAAATACACTACATGGTGATCCGTGGATTAAGCAACTTGCTATGTTGAAAAGTCAGCAATACCACAAAAAGAGGATTTCCAACAACATCTTCTCGCAAATGTGTTCAACCAAAAAATCCCCAAAAATTTGAAAGAGTCGTATGTTTCAAAAAAAAAAAAAAAAAAAAAAAAAATCCTCAAAAAAATTGGATGAAAATTTGTTCAGACTTTCCATCTTCCAGAAGTGTTGAATGTCATCTAGTGGTCATTTTTAAGCCACCGAAGCATTGGAGGATTCTAAAACCCCCATGTTGTCATCCACTGGCCATTTTTTAACCCTTAAACGACGACGTGGACATTATTGTCCTTTCGATGACAAAAAACTCATCTGGTGAGTGGACACTCACTAATTTTCATCCGTTCCTTTTGTGAAAGTGACCACACATATGTCAATCATCATGGGAAGTCAAATTTAGTGTTTTTAATTGCTTCCATATTTTTAGGTAGCCCTAATTCTATGAAGATAGTAAAGATTTTCAGATGAAAGTGTTTTGTGCCACGCTGTCCTTCTCGCTATTTTTGAATGGGTAGCATCAAGTGTTGGTTTGTACAATTTATCCAAAGCTAAACATGTGTGTGAACAGTGTTTTTTCCCTCAGTCAAGCACTACATATTGCACCCCGCCTTAGCCCACAGTGATAGGTCAGTCCTTTAAGGGTTAAGTTACCCAAGTATTTCAAGATTCAAACCCCACCTGGCATGTTGTGACCACGATTAACCTCTAAATGCTCAAATTGCGTTTTTTGGCAACATAGCAATTTTGGGCAGCTCACTACAAATGGAGTTTTTGTCATTTTTCTTTGAAATTTTAACAAAACATGTGCTCAACAAGTAGCTTTAAGGCCCAACAATTTTCATACCTTTTGACTACATAGTTAAAAAGTTTTTGTATGATATGTTGTTTTCATTGCTTAATGGGCAGCCCAAGCACCAAAAAAACTTCTTTAAAAATTATTATTTTTTAAAAGAAAAATTTGAAATTGGTTCTTTAGATTTATTCCTAAGTGGAAAGCTTTGAATCATTTATTTTAAACATGGAGTCAAAAGTTATGATCAATTCTAGTTTGGGGTAGTTTGAGGGTAGTTATAGAATCTCTACTCTACAAAAAAGTTTGAAATCCATTATGTAATTCAATTTATAATATTTTGGAATAAAAATAAAAATAGTAGTTGTAAATTGATTATTACAACGTTTTAACCATTAGGATTGTCATTGTTCAATTCCATAAATAAATTGTTTACAATTTAGTAATTTGAGTCATTTTCTATTTCTTTCTACTTACTATGTTTTTCTTATACATTAGATGTTTTTTGGGGCATTTAGAAAATTGTGAGTTCCCGGGATGTGGGAACGCATTGGGAACTTTAGGAACTCTGCCACGTAGGTAGTCTAACGTGGCCAAGCGATTGCCACGTCAGATAATACTAAAAAATTATTTTTCAAAATTATAATTATTAAATGTTTTGAAATTTTATTTTTTGAAGAAAACAATTTTTAATTAGTTTTCAGTTTCTATATACTTTCTAAGATTTTTTAATGTATTTTTTTTTTTTGGAAATTCAAAATTTCGGACCACTAGTCGTTGGTTCCCTTCACAACGAACAGTTTCGGGAACATCCCCGAAATAGTCTCTTACGGGGTTGAAAAAACATCTAGGGTGTTGTGCAATTCCAAATGATTTGAAATTTTTCAAGCATGTAAGAGCATTCCCACCGTAACACGCTCAAGGTCCGACACTTCAAACATGCTTGTATTAGAAATGGCAGTTTTGAGGCAGTTTTGGTGAAAACATAGTCAAAACTGTTTAACCCTTCATCGCCTAAGGTCCAACCATGCTTAAAAGCATCTTCACTTTGCAAGTRTTAAAACTATCAMTTTCAGTCAGTTATGAAGATCTCAACCGTACAATATTGTAGTGTRCATGTTGYAGATGGTGTGGAACAAATTTGGGGTCATTTGACCGTATAGATTGAAAGATTATAATGTTTTAGTGATGAGAAAAGGTGCTGAAATTTTCTTAAAAACACATTTGGAGGTGAAATTCGAGGTCTAAACCGATTCAAATGAAAAACTATTAAACTACAAAGTGATTCAAAACCAGAATTTCCGGACTTTGGTAAAAAAAGATATCATAGAAATGACTCATTGTGTTTGCAAAATGGATTTGAAATGTCAAAAAACAGTGAAAAATGTAGCCAAAAATTACATTTATGGCTGAACCTACTTCTACTAGAATGCTTCTCAGTCACTTATATCATCTTGGATAGATTTGAAAATTTAACCACACAAACTAGATTAGTAAGTGCAACTTCTCCAACAAAAATTATTGAAAAAGGATCAAATATGAAGAAGTTATGAGCCGTCGAAGTTCACTGAAATGCAAAGAATTCTGGATTTTGAACTTTGAATTTCTCCCAAACATTCAAAACGACTTGAATTGGCATGATAATTTTACCACAATAACTAGAAATTTACGGGAACAAAACCCAACAAATTTTATTGAAAACTAACATTTGATGAAAAAGATACAATCCCCCAAAGTTGCAACCATCACAATGCAGTGTGCAGAACCTAAATTGAACCTGAGAACTTCAAATGACTTTCACAAACTCAATACGTCTTGGATTGATCTGAAAATTTTACCATAGATACTAGACTACTATGCACAACTTTTCCAACAAGTTTTATTGAATTCCGACATTGGATCTAGAAGTTAGAGCGCTTCAAAGTTGACTGCTAAATTGTGTGAGGACACTTTTCATCCCCTTAGGCGATGAAGGGTTAAGGGTTAACTATCTATATTGGCTATGTTGATTCTAAGTGGCCTTTTCATCCATGAGACTTGTAATCTCGATCTCCACCACCAACTCTCAATTGGAGAACTGGAGAGCTCTGATCATGGTGGCCAAGAGAACATGGAGGTGGGTCGCACTGGTGCTCATTCGTTGTGCACCGCTTTCCATCAAAATTATGAAGATGCTTTCAACAATTTGCATTGGAGGGTGTACATGTTCTAATTAAGGTATTGTATTATTTATTTTATTTTATTTTATTTTATTTATTTATTTATTTATTTTTAAAACATACGACCGTCAGGAGTCATAGCGAGGACTTACACGACACATCCATGGCAACCAGTTTTTTAGCCGGAATTATACACCACGGGCTTTCCCATCAAGACACAAGAGGAAGACACAAACAAGACCACCATGCAAGCAATGTCAGAATGGGGAATTGAACCACCAACCTCGTGGATGCACTTAGTGGTTTCATCCACTTGAGCCATCACTTGAGTTCATTTAGGGTCATTTAAGACCAAATGATATTTTTTTGTAAACCTTACTTGGGTTGAACATTTTGAGAACGTGAACCACTTGCAGGAAATTGCCTATTCATTTTCTGGGCGGATTCTGTATTGTGATCAAGCCATAAAACTCGATTATGTTTTCTTCCCATGATCGGGCATTGCAGATTTTTCATCCAACATCAATTTTTTGTCCCAATTGTTCATCCTAGTCTATTAATTTCCTCCGGTAGTTAAGTCAGGCAATGTCCTTGTCATCGCAGATTGCGAGAAGAAATGCGCCTCCTTGTTGGGCTCCACCCCCCTTGTTGACGCATTTTTTCCCACAATCCCCTCCTCCTCGCGCATCGCCCTATACGGAACATCTTGATCGACTTTGTCAAACAAAAGTGAAGACACGATGATCTTGACAAGACTGCCGAAACGTACTTGTCTGCTTTGCCTGCCGGAAGCTTGGACTCGGTGGAGTTTCGAGAGGGAACGGAGTTCCAGGCACACTCCTACTTCAACTTGTGAATAGATCTGCAACATAGTCCAATAGGAGCCTTCCACGTGTGTGCCGGTCAATTGTGGCGCCCAAAATTTTTTCTTAGATGACGGAGGAGACGGACTGACGGACACTTGGGGATCATTCAAAGTATTCAACATGTTTGAGTGAAGCATTCACTTCTTGAAGGAAGTTAATTTAAGGTAGAAGGTCCATAAATCACTCATTTATAAGTTAAAAAGGCTGAATTTTGGGGAGGTTAAACTTCTTGCAATATTTTTCAATTGATTTTCCTTGAAAGAAGAGTGAAATTGACATCTAACCAAAGTCGATTTATATTTTTTGGAGTTTTGTGGAATTAGTCATGAATCTTTGAAGTTGAAATGGCATAGGGCTCTAAAATTGTCCGCCTCCTTAAAATGTATATTGTTTGTACATTGTTGAAGGCTACCCAAAAGCATCATGTACAAATAATGTGTAGTTGAAGAGGTGGGTAGTTTTAGAGCTTGAATGCTTTGAGAACCTCCTACGTTAATGTACTAATTATTGGTTCACTCTGAAGGCGGAGGAGGCCTTCAATTTCAGGGCATTACCACCCGGCTTGAAAAAATAGCATGAAAAAGAATGATAAAGAAGACGAGCAATGTGCTAGGTCATCAACCATTAGTCATCCAAGTGTTTTCTTTAATTGSAGGCAATTTGACATGCTTGCAAAACCAACCTTGTTTAGGTGCCTACTTGTTTTGCAAAGTAGATGACCTCTTAAGTCCTTAACAAGTCATCTAGTTTGCACTAGTTTTACCTCAAAATGATGAGAGACACCAAGTGATTGGGCTATAGGCTCAATAAGCGAACGCTTGGGGTGAAGGAGAGTTTATTGAAAGGGCTTGGATGTTTGACTTTCACGTTTGGAGACAATCAAGCAATGACAAAATTCCCAACATCTACAATTGGGGCCATTCGCACATGCTCACCAAACAAGACTAAATAAAAACAATAACATGAACTTTCTCAAGATTTTTTTTTAGTTTTAGGAGTTTTCAAGCAAGAAGCTGAAAATGAGATAGACAAGAATTATTGAACTCTTGAATTGGTTCAAAATAAATAAAAGAGGGGAATCCATGGAGTTGGAAGAATTTGCCATAACTCTTAATGGTGTCGCATTTTTGTAAGGGAATCATCACAAAGATGCATGATGAATTGGAAAATTAAAGGCACACGAGCTTGGATGATCCTATCCTTGCTAAAATATAAGGATGAAACAATCATGGAAATAAGTTGTCCAAGTCCCAGGTCAAGGTCAAAAACAATTTTTGGGGGTTGTAGAAGATTAATAAAAATATCAAATGTGGGACTAAGGACTTCATAGTATGAAGTCCAAACTCCCAACACTAAGGCCCAACTTGTGTACTATATCATAACAATTAATTGCCCACAAAATTGGTCAAAAAGTCAAAAATCCAATTAGAGGCACTTTTAGCATCATATTTGCATTATGCAGATTTGGACAAAATTTCAGACACTAGGATGTTTTAAATGGTGTTTTTCTTCTCATTTTGTATTCAAAAAGATTGTTGGGTCTTGGAGCTAAGTTTGCTTTTCATTTTTGCTGAATCCACTTCCGCCTTAACCCCTAAAAGCCCAAGGGATTTGGACAAAACACAAATGTGTTATAAAATATAAATTCTATAACCTTTTTGAAGTTTGCATCAAATAAGTTTATGTGAAGCACAAAAAGTAGAAGATGTCCGTACGGTCAAAATGATAAAACTGTTTTCAGATTCTCTTCAAATGAATTTTGAAGATATTACTTCAAAAATTCACCAAAAATACAATTTCTATCTTTAACACTTGAATTTTTTTTGATTGGTCAAAATTGTGTTTTCTATAGAATTGTAGAAAAATGAATAAGATCTGGTCATAAAAATATCGATTCTTTCCTCAAATAGTAAGTTTTTCAACACTAGAAAATTCTAAACACATTGTGTTATTTCTCTTACGATTTTTTTTTTATCATAGTGATCTTAGTTTTGAATATAAAAACTGAAAGACAACCCAATATTTTCAAGGGAAAAAAAAATTCAAAAAAAAGTTTTTTTCTACTCGAAAACTTTGCCCGAACTTGGTCAGCGACCAAAAAATGGTCGTTTGAGCGCTTAGGGGTTAAAGTTCCACTTTTTTGGTGCCAAAACTCTTAATCAGTATTAATATAGGCGTTTTCAAATGTTGTGGGACTTGGGATGTAATGTAAAGCCCCGAATCCCAATTCCAGCTCTCCACAAATCAAATTTCGAGAATTCAATGAGACTTGGGACACAATAGTAGCCCATATAAGTAATAAGTAATACAATCTTGTGGTATAAAAAATGCTCCAAGACCAGGGCCATTAAATGAGCAGAATGCAGAATGCATTCTACTCAATCGAAACCATCCATATTTGTTCATTTTTGGGTTGATATGAAAACTAAAAAGCTTAAATTGAATAAAAGGGCTATCAACTATTATCCTGTTTTGACTAAGTTAGTCGATGAAATAGCGACTATTATATTTTGTTTACTTCTAATCGCATTAAGTTGGACAGAAGCAGTGTGTGCCATAACTTAAGGTAGAACCACCCATAATCGATCACTTGAGCAATTTTAGACATGATTTGATGTAGTGCAACACAAAGCAATATTTTTAGAGGTGCAATGATAGAAATGCTAGGGATTGCAAAAACTTTGGTAGTTTTATCGCTTGAATTGAAATTATTATGAATTTTCAAAGGCAAAAAGTGCACTTGACCCATTGTCAATCTTTAGACTCTTCCAATTTCAATCACTCAAAAAATTACTTTTCCACTTATTGCTTCCTACTTTCTTGGGCACTAAGTTGGGACATGTGTCATGAACTTTTAATCCCAACCTTGAAAAGATGAAAAAAAAAACATTCTAGCCTTGGTTGGAAATTAGTCAATCTACAGTTGGCTATGGGGCACTGGTTGGTAATGGGTGGTTCTACCTTAGTTCATTTTCAGAGTTCTTTATGGAGTAAGAAATTAAAGCTTCACGGGCACACTACCAACCCTAACCTTCTGCTTTACTGCTGTGTGCAAGTTTCCTTCCAGGACCGACTGCGCTCCACATTTCCTGGCGCTTACAGGTCTGCATCAGGTTTGGAAATTTACACACGTTTTTATACTTTGCCATTCAACTCTCCACATAGGTCATTTTGTACACGCCCCTTACGAGAACAGTTTATAAATTGCTGTGAAGCAGTCTTGCACAGCTGCCTCGAGTGGCGTTCGCGCAGCTGGTGTAGTGGTATCATAGTACCCTCCCACGGTACTGACCGGGGTTCGATTCCCCGGCTGCGCATTTTCTTTGTTCCTCTTCTCTTTTGATCGGAATCCAGATAGGAAAGAAAGTGTGGAGAGGTGGCTATGGTGCAAAACGAAAGGTATGACTTCTTTGCCCTAATTTTTTATGCTCTCCACTTGGTCAGTCAGWATCTGGGTGTTTTTTTTGTTGAGCTTTCGATGTTGTTGAACCTCTCTCAGTGCGGTCGGTGTTCAATCTGAGCAACATGAGAAACACTGTCAAATTCTGCTGCAACTCGTTGTTCGTGTCGTTGTGTTTATTTGGATTTCATTTCTGTATCAAACAAAGCTCGGCTGAGTATTCTGTTGAATGCTGCAGTTTCCTTGGTTGCATAAATCTTGATGTATTTTGCTTCCGTGGTGATGAAATGAGTGCAACTCGGGACATCCTCAATGCAACGATTATTGGGTAATGTCGACAACCTTTAGTGTATACTCATCTTCGATTTGCCATTTCTAGGTTTTACCATCAAAATTGAGCACCATTATGCTGTTCCTAATTTCCTATTGTATGGGTATGTGGGGCGAGACCTCCTCGTATAAACTGGAGGGCTGATATTTCTTGAAATTTATAATGGGAAACTGATGTAAGTACGTACATCTAGGGATCTGCATGTAATGTTTCCCGGCTGWTTCTGTTTAGGAAGAAAACTTGCTGATGCTATTTGCGTCGCTTTGAGTATCTTCACATATGGAGTTGGAAAGGGATCTTTGAGCACAAGCTGCCAGTTTGTTTGTTTTTTTATTTTTTCGGTAGAGCAACTTGCACCCTGGAATGTGATAGACCTGAAACCCAAGTAAGGAAATATTGGCGAATTTAGGATTTTTTTTGAGAGCGGTTTGGCGGTTCATACACTTTACCAAACATTTTTCTKTGTGTAATTGAAGGAGCCAGTGTCAAAATCAGGTAAGCTTCAAGCCAAAATTCACCAAAACGAACTTGGATCTTGTACCATACAAGAAGAGCAAAGTTGTTGAGATAAAACTCTTCATCACTTCGGATTGAATTCTTATACAAATTTCCAAGAGGGGATGGTATAAATCTCAATTAAGAATTCAGTAGACAGACACAATCCCGTTCAAGCCAGAGACATTTAGCTAAGTCATTCATGCTTACACCACTTTCTAATTGAAGACCAAACAAGTCACTTACACGAGATGAGCCTACAAAGGTCTCAGTGTCCTCTTCCTCATGTCATGTTTTTCGGCTGTGGATTTGAGAAGTTTGTATCATCACTATGCTGGCTATCTTATTCTGCAATTCCCGGGTCCCTTATTCTGCATTCCTGGGACATTCTTTACAAACAAAACCTTTACTTTTTTTGTGATTAAACGCCCCTCTCCTCATGGTACTTTGTCCTTGGTTCTACAATTCGACGAATGGAAGCTTCATGAAATTTGCGTAATTGCAAACAGCATCWGTTGCGGAGCATTCCTCAACCTGTGCACAAGTCCTCCAATGCCACACCTAATTTTGATATTGCTAAACTCTTGTCCTTGCTCACCTTTGTATTTTTGTATCGGATGCATTTTTAGATCTAAACTGTCTGCTTCTCAATTGAATTTGAAGCCTCTCTGCTGGTTTATATTTTAAGAACATGGGAAGCAAGACTACATAAGAAGAGGGAATCGRCGTTTCCAAACAATTTTTCGCAACCAGACTTCACAGAGAGGCCTTTACAAGCCGTGAATCTATGAGCTAGCCATTCTAATTGTTCTATACATGTCGCTATGCAATATTATCTATAATTACGATGCTCGATATGGGTTAATAGCATTGCAGGTTCTGACATTGAAAATATTCCCTGCTTTCTTCATACAAAGCYCACTTGCAGCTCTTCTTGGCCTCACTATCACCTTTGAAACGACTGCTATTTTTTACACCCTCCGTCCTGAAAAGATTGTCCACAATTTTGCTGATATTTTTTTGAGCCTTTTTCATTGACCATATGTGAAAAGCATAATTAAGAAAGGTTCCAAATTTTATATCACTAGAATCAATGAAGAACAATGCGTGTGTCCATTGCAACCTAAAAATAATTAGTCACAAGGAAGTATATTTTGACCCACTCAAAACAACCTTTAGAAAACATGACATTCAAAGTGGACAATCATTACAGGACAGAAGGAGTAATGAAATTGGAGCCCAAAGTGGATGTCTGTCTGCCCCTACCAAACATACTTCCTCGTGTGGTAAGTCTCTTTCTTATATTGTACACACATTTGGCTCTACAAGTTGCCTCTTAAATTAGGTTGGTTAACTTAAGAGCCAAATCAGTGGTTTAGAATCAATGATCAATTTTCACCTCTAGTTTTTTTCTTCAATTCAAAATGCTGGAGTCTTACTACCAAAATGTATTCTGAAGTGCTATTGTTGATTTCACTTACAGATGGAAAACAAGGTGAAAGCCATGTATGTCTTTACAAAAGCCTGATCTTTAGGGTACTGTGGCCATTTTCTTSTGATTTRGGGATWYMAAGAAAAATCTCATCAAGGTTGGAAACGTTCCCTCAATAGACCTCCCCCTGTTGGACAAAAGCGGTTATGGGTACTGTTGCATAAGAAAACTGATTTGGAGATCGACATTTCACATGTCTAATTAATTTGTGTTTGTTCTTTGTTAACTTGAATGTGATTAAATTGTCTCATGACTGTGTGTCCAAAGACACACATTTAGTACATCGAGTTGCCTATTATTCGGTGTAGCAATTTTCACAGTGTCTGTAAATCAACGGCAACTGAAATGTTGTGGAATTAATTTCAGTACGTAATCAAGAGAAATGAGCTTAAATGTTTCATCCCAAGATCGGAATTTCCACTGACAAATTGGGGGAAATGTAAGTGACTCTTGGACTACCGGTGATTACTGTGTGATTGCGTTGTAAGCTTAATTGTTCTCCAACTTTTCAGTACAACTTATTTACAGTGTCTGTAACTAGAAACAATAATGGTTGCCAAGGTACTCCATGTGCTCAAAGGTGGTGGGTGTCCTGCTTTGCTGGAGTGAATTAGATCCTGCAGAATGCTACCTTAGATTGCTAAAGTTATTCTGTGTGACACTGGAATGAATGAGTTCCCATTGAATTGATAAGGGAAGTCACCTAGCTGAMGATCTTATGCAAAGCCAGTGTCTCCAGTTTATTCAACACATCGGTACAACGCTGTTTCATTTTATTTTTTTTAAACACGTCGGTGCAAAGCTGTTTGTTGGGTTTACGCAGTAAGTTGTCTCCTTTCAATTTCTGATTAAGTTAGCCACCTCCTGAGGACGAACTCAATAGACTGCAGAATTTGTCCCGCCAAATATAACTCCAAATTTCTTCTCTACCGCCTTTAAATTGTCACTTTTTCTTAAAAAAAAAGACTCCAAATTTCTTCTTCCCGCTTTTTAATTGTCACTATTTCTTAAAAAAAAAGACTCCAAATTTCTTCTTCCCGCTTT
>VACF01002562.1:77006-110008 GCA_006891605.1 Pleurozium schreberi | reverse complement strand
AAACTCCAAATTTCTTCTCTACCGCTTTTCAATTGTCACTATTTCTTAAAAAAAAAAAAAACTCCAAATTTCTTCTTCCCGCTTTTTAATTGTCACTATTTCTTTTAAGAAAAAAGACTCCAAATTTGTATCACCAAAAGCACATCCAAACTACTTTGAATAGGTACAAAAAAATCGCAAAGTTAGATGTTCAACAAAGACAATGAGCCACTTCAAAAGCTAGCTAGAAGACAAAAAAAAAAATATAGTGGTCTTGGCAAACCATGGTTACCAATGCATGGTCATTCCAATTTGCACCCGATTTGGAGTGAAATGTGTAGTGGGAATCATAATGTGCATGGTATTTCGTTCTACATGAAATCAGTGACAATTTAGAAGTGCCATGTATATTTTATTTTCCTTGGAAGTAATAGAAGCCTTGGAATATATTGCTGAAGAAATAAAAAAGGTCGATCAAGATTCCAAACAAGTTTGGTCAAGGGGAGGCCAAATTGCACCATTCAAATTAATTCTCTCCTTTGGGAACTCAAAAAGCAATATTTCATCTCCAATTTCTACGAGAGGTTCAAATGCAATCGCCAATTTTGGATGAAAAAGTGTGTATTAGATGCAACAAGAAAGTGGCACTCTTTTAAAGACTAATGGATTTGAAATGCATTGCTTCACCCAAACATTAGTGATTGTCATCTCAACACTTCTTGGATTTGTGATGTATAATTTTATTTTGAACAAGTTAATACTTTATTCCACTAAAAAAGCCTAGACATCAAACCAAAATGGAGGGATCACACCTTAGTGGAAAAATGAACAAAAGTTGATCTTCTCAAATTTTTGGCACATAAAGTAGGCAATGTATTTCACTGGAGGAGAATAATTATTTTTCTAGTGCTTAAATTGGAAGTGACACCACCTGAAATTTTACACAAAGTGAACAACTTTACTTTTAAAATTTGACATGTTCATAAATAACATAATCTACTAAGGCAATGGTTTTCAAACCACAATGGATAGTTCAAATCTTTATCCACAAAAGAAACAAAGTTTGTTGATCTTGTCGGATAAGCAAGGAATTTTTTTTAATCAATTGTCAAATGCCATAACTTTGCAATCCACCTTGTCAAAGGTTTAAAAATCTTTTCTACACTTTCCATTAAAGGGAAGTAAAGTTTATAGGATCGAATGTTAATTTTGTTTCTCTTAAATTCATTTATTATGTTCAATGTACAAGAAAATGGTAGTTTGGAGCATTTAATGCCTCAAAAGTACTATGCTCTTTTAGAATTTACAAATAGTTGCTAATGTTCATTGGAGAAAATGCAAACTACCAAAGTAAAACATTCCATAGTAGCACCAAATGAAACTAAGCTAGCTAAGCTAGTCTCTTTTTGCTTAAAGGTGAATAGTAATCTTGGACCTTATGGTAGAGGGACCAGTAACCGATCAAATAAGCAATTATGGACATGATCTAGGGTAGTGGTAGGCAAAGCAAATATTTTTAGAGTTGCATTGATTGAAACGATGGAAATTGCAAAAACTTGGGTAATTTTATCTCTTACAATGAAATTACTATAGATTTTAAAAGGCCAAACTTGAGCTTGAACCATGATCAACATCTAGAGTCATCCAATTCCCGTCATTCATGAACTACTTTCCCGCTCATTGCTTCCTAATTTCTTGCTCACTTATGTGTCATGAACTTATTGGTCCGAACCCTGAAAAAATCAAAAACATGCATTTCAAGGAGAAAATGGAAATCTATTCTAGTCGTGGTCGGAAATAAAACACCCTATTGATTGGTGATGGGGCGCTTGTTAGTAATGGGTCCCTCTACCATATATCTACATGTAGAAGTGCCTTGGTTAAAGCCAATTGCAGCTTTCAAAATATCCATATTTTACATTTCATTTAAACTTGTCAAGCTCCAATTACAATTACACGTGCTATGTGTAAGAATCCAAGTTATAGAATTTTGTTTGTTTTTCATTTGTCCATTCCTTTTTTAAGACAATTTTGAATTTGAATTAAAAAAATATTATTTCTTGTTCTAAATGTGCACCTTTATGAAAAAATTTGAATATTGCACATATTTCCATCTTTTAGCCTTCATAACTTTTATTGTGCGCCCCTTCATGGTTGATTTGATTGAGTTTACAATGAATCTAGTAGAGCTAGACCCATTCATTTTTTAATCATCAATAATACATTTTTTTTCGAAGTGAACAAAAAAATTCAAGATGAAACATATCATCAATTGATTTTTATCTTTTAAAGTTGATATATCTTCTTGTTCAATTCCAATGATTTGATATAATAGTAGGTTTGAGTTTGATAAGATACAATCATTTTACATGGGTAGGAATGTTTCAAAATTTTTATATATAGGATGAAATTGAAAATAGAAGTCATAAAAACAAAGGATGAATTTCCAAATAACCATTTAATGTCACTTAATAAGAACGAAACTCATACATATTTCACACACCTAATTSAGTTTAGAATTGATATTTGACAATGTGGCCAAGTTCCGAGTCCCTTATCATGCCTCCTATAATATTTTTCCACAACCTAACAGAATATGCAATTTCACTATGTCCATTGAAAGTTGAACTTAGATCTAGGACTTTTTTTTTGGGGGGGGGGGGGGGGGGGGGGGTCCTTCAATAGTTTTTTTATAACATAAGTTATTTGGAGCTACTGTCCATATTTTGTGGTAGAACTAAGATAGCTATGATTTTTTTTAGGGCATTGATGCAATAACGGATCAAGGATCTGGGGGGGGGGGGGGGGGGGGGGGGGTGATGCTACATTGCACCAGAAAAGAAATTTGGCTAAAAAAATAAAAAAAATGTCAAAAAACTTGGGTGAAATCGCCAATCAACTTTGAATTTAACCCCTAAAGGTCTTTGACTATGCTTTCACCAAAAACGCTCCAAAACTGCCATTTCTAGTGCAAGTACCAAATTTTAGAAAAAAAAACATTTTTGGACAAATGTAACCGTATGATCTTGTATCAAAATACTTTGGGAAGATGTGGAAAAAAATTCAGATTTTTTCACCATGTGGATTGCAAGATATCTGCGTTTAAAGTGACAAAAATCCTTTTTTGAGCCCTGCGAAAATCCGGGCAGCTGCACTTCAAAAGGCCACATTTGTATGAAAAAATGTCCAAAATGGTTGTTACACTTTGGATTCATTCTTTAGGTCAAGTTGGAAACACTCCTGAAAATTTTCAATTTATTTGGAATTGTACAACATGTAGGAAAAAAATAGTAAGTAGAAAGAAGTAGAGAATGATTCAAAATACAAAATTGTTCACAATTTATTTATGAAATTGAAAATTGCCAATCCCAATGGTTGAAATGTTGTAATAAACAATCCACACCCAATATTTTGATTTTTTTTCAAAATTATTGAAAAATGAGTTAAATAAAGGACTTCAAAGTTTATTTTAGTGTAGAGATTCCATGATTGCCCGCAAACAAAAGCTCTTCATAACTTTTGACTCGTTGATCAAAATGGAGTAATTCAAAGCTTCTCATGTACATATAGTTGTAGATAATCATTTTCAAATTTTTAATTCTGAAAAAAGTCATTTTTTCAGACCTGCCCGGACTGCCCGGAGATCAAAGAAAAGTACATATATTGCAATAACTATTTAACCATGTAGTCAAAAGTCATGAAAATTGTTGGGCCTTAAAGCTATTCCTTGGACACATGTTGTATGAAAATTTCAAAGAAAAAAAATATAAACTCCATTTGTAGTGAGCTGCCCAAAATTGCTATGTTGCCAAAAAACGTAGTTTGGTCCTTTAGGGTTAAAGAAATCTTAGATGAAACTGTCTCATTGTGGATGAAAACCATATTATACATCCAATATGTGGATGAATGTTGTAATTGGGAGCACCACTATAATATTTAATATTGCCATTGTGGCACTTTGTAAAAAATGAAAAAAAAGCCCTTCTTAGATCACTCGAATATGCAGAATAAAATTGGAAGGAGACAAGGATTATAAGATTATAGCAATCTCCAATTTTATTAAGAACTTGGGGTCTACAATTCATTTTTAGCCCTATTTTGCTCAAAAGTGCAACACTGAATAATTTTTTTGAGGGAATATTACGCAATATATTCCTCCATTTTTAGTGGATGAAATTGCTAATTTGCTACATATTCTAAAGACAACATCACTCCTTTGGGGATGAATGTATTGTACAATATTTTGGATGAATAATTGAAATTTCATCTGCATTTGGCATGTTTCATGCATTATTATTATAGACGTCAACAACAGCATTTCTCCAACAAATTGAAGAAGATCCCATTTTGCAGTGCCCAGCATCCMTGAAACCAAAAAAATCCCTGCTTGGGATTATGTCTTCCTTGACTGGAAAATCCATGGCTGGACCAAGTTGAAAAAATCAAACAAGTTGAGTACAAGAAAGGACCGAATTGAGTTAAGTTAAGTTACATGGACATTCAAGTGACCAATGGGCTTGCTGCTGTTACTCAATTGATACTCATTGCCACAAGGACGTAACTTAGTAGAAGCAATATTCACTCAGCACTTTCAGCAAATTTTAGAACTTTCATTGAACCTAAACTAAAGTACTGAGTGTATGGAATATTTGCAGGACGTTAAATCCTCCATTCAGAAGTGGGCCCAGAAAGATTTGCCAGAGGTAAAAGTAAAAAAAAAAAAAAAAACTATTTTGTGTCGTGTCTAGGGTATAGTTTAGACCTCTCCTAGCTAATTTGGGGCCTCTAATTGCAAATATGAGTTCAGAATTTGCAAAAAAAAATTTATGTGCAAAAAAAAAATTCCGCCGTTTTTACCTAGCATATTTGCAGCGTGTTGGGCCCACTTCAAATGGAGGATTTACATAACATTCTTAACGTTCATTGGGGGGGTCTTGTGGAATATTTAAGGAAAACTTAAGTCATTGAAAATGGGACAATGTATAAAAAAAAGGAACCAAATAAGATCGGATCCAGGACCAAAAAACTCTAAAAATAGAGCAATTATATAAGTTGAGAGCATCAACCCCATTAGTTGAGAGCAATCTTATTGGTCGTGTGATTTTCTGGACCAGGTTTTGGACCCTAGTTTAAATCCAGCCTATTATTAAAAGCTGTTGATTGATTAAGAACAGAAAAAACATCACAGCATCASAGCTCTGAGGAGAGAACTTCCGGCATGTAACAGCATCGGAAAACAAATCATTCAATGAAATCAAACTCCCACCTATTCCATGTTTGGTCTTCAGTTTGCTTCCAAATTTTTATTTTTTTAATTATTTGATTATTTCTAAAAGAATTCTGAAACTCACTGAACTTGGTTGTTTTTGAAAAGTGGATTTTGTAAATTGAAGGAATTTTTTATATTTAAAGTAAGTTAACTTAAAAGTCCATCCCCTTCCTTATGGATCAGCTCAACATTAAGTTCTTTCAAAATTATCTCCCACTGTGGACGTCTTCCTGAGACTGTTCGTCAACACTTGGCTTCTGTCAGATTTCTTCAGCAAGTGTTTGCACTTAGAGATGAGCTGGGAGTTGCGCCTCACTAATTAAAATGGTTTTTATTTCTCTTGATGGCCTCGCTTTGTGTTCTGGGTAAGGTGGTGGTTGTTTTGGCTGTTTGGTTTTGGCTTGGTTGTCTGTAAACGTACAAAATTTTTGCTGAGGCCTGTTTGCTTCTGGTTTGCTGTACGGTTTCCCCTTGCAATGGAAAGTGTCCATATTTTTCCAAGAAAAGAAAAAAAAAAAAAAAAAAAAAAAAATTGTCCCCCCACTAAGTTATGTTAAGCTTACTACGGCCGACATGCTAATAAGCCTAAGATTTGTTTGCTAAGTAACTGTGTAACTGTCCATAAGTTTGTTGCCTGATCAGTCAGACCAAAAGCCTCAACTGATGTTGATTATTTGAAATCCTGCTCAATTTCASCATCTGACTGGAAGTCAGTCAAAATACAGACCTTTACTTTTTTACTTTTTAAAAAACTTTTTTTTTACACAAGTGAATCCGATCAAAGGATCAAAATACAGACAGTTTCAGTTGCTGAATGAGCTGGCCACAAGGAACTTAACTTCCAGTAATTAACTTAAACCAAGGTAAGTTAGCAAACCAAGGCAGCATGGCCCTGGGGTGTACAAACTTTTGAAGCCCGAAGGCAGGAGGGGGGGCGCATGCGCCCCCTTCAAACTACGGGGTGTACAAACCAACTTATCTAGACCACAATCATAAGGTGGGGAGCTTTGGGGAACCCAATTCAGTAATCAGAAATTAGAATAATCACTAATTTACCGAAGGCACACTATTTTCAATTAGGGCATTTGGAAATGCAGTAGTACTTCAGTAACACAGTGCACTGTTTTCAATGAACCGGCCATTCTATTTTAGAAATTTCCCTTCATAAATCTTCTTTCATAACCATTTTTCAATACTTCAAATATGGCAAATCATCCATAGCATTGGTATTTAATATCACGATGAATGCTATCAATATTCGTATTCTATTTTCAGCTTTATTTGGCATACAAAAAATAGCAAAGTATTGGCAAACAAACTCAAGAAGCAAAAAGTAAAGGTAAAAATATCAACACACAATGTAAAAGCATTCTCTATCTTGTGGATCTTTTGACCCAAACTTGTGATTGCTTTCAGCAATCCATTTTTTTTCTTCTATTTTATAATTCASAAAAATCTTCAAAATTCAAGATCTTTGGCATTGTGAGTTGGGGAATGCCATTAAATTTGCATCGTACACCCCCTCTTACTAAGGGCTTTCCGAGAACAAAAAAAATGCTCTCCTAAACAAAACAAGCATTTGTATTACTAATATAAAAAATACAAATTCTTTTTGAATAAGGCCCCAACTTGCACAAGATTGGGTGACCTATTTTCGTGAATGAGGGGAATAGGATGTCAACCTTCATTATTTTGTGATAAATAATACATTAACATTTAGGAAGTTTCTAAGGATGGTTCTTAGTTTGCGCTTCTAAAAATAAATTTGCAAAGAACAACTTGTCTTGACTATAATCTACACTTCTTTGATTTCTACTAATTCCATAATTGATGGAAAATAGTGCAATCTTCATTATTTTTATTCCCTAATGGGAAAAAATCATTGCTCAATTGGATATTTGCAAAAACGCTGAACCCCTTAAGGATTGCGAAGCCCACATTGGGCTTTGTTTTTTTTAAACAATTTTCTGAGAATTTATATGGAGATTTTTATTTATTTTAATCATTAATTATTTAACCCAATGCACCCAATGTTCTTCACTCAAACTAATGATATAACAAAAATTTCCATTTAGATTATACTTTCTACAATATGATCTAAAGRAAATCCACAATTGACAATCATGAATTCTTAGTCCGTAAAAGGTTAACGTTGTTGGAAATGGGTTGTATAGATTTTGGAGAATTTGCCATTGAGATACTAGGTAGTGATTACACTCCTAAACTGCCAAGAAATCAGTAGGGGTCAATGGTGAAATTTGTCTCATAGCCTTGGAGAGCCTGGCTTTCAAACTTCCCTGAAGTTCTTTGTAGGCTTGGGCAATGAAGTGCCCATATCTAGGACCAAGATTTGTACTTGTTAAGTTATATGATTTCCTAAATGGGTTCCCTTGCTCGCCCATCATTTTTTTTTAAAGAAGGGTGTGAATTAAAAATTAAAAAAAAAAGGGAAAAAATGCTCGCCCATCATTTGCGTCCATTCCAAATAAGTTATGTATGCCGGGCTCTTGCAACGAAGTTTGTATACAGGTAAACCTAAAGATTCTTGGGAATTGGATACATGTGCACTGCAGTACAATAATTAGTCTGGRGAATATTAACATTCACTGAAGGGCCAGGAATGTAAAATCACCATTTTTGCTTCTTAATTTACACAGTTCTTGGAAAAAACTAAAAAAAAATCCACCAAAGTCATGAGGCTGGAACATGATTGAGTAGGAGTTTGCACTTGTTTTCTTTGTTATTTTTTGAAACACATGGACAAATTCCATTGATAATGAAATAAGTACAAGAGTTTGCAGTTTAACTTATGAGTGTGCACGAAGTCCACAATTTGTGTAAGAAAATCTTGCAAAAAAAGAAGGTAGTTGACTGATCAAATTTGTAGASGATACACTAATTAAAATGGTTTGCTAGGGCTGAGAGCTTGCGTGATTAATTTTGGGGTCTATGTCATGATCTGAGGATAAGTTAACTTAGTTATTGTGCATGATAGTCTCCTCAAATTATCTGTCCAACTAGCCAAGAGTCCCAAGCAGGGCAGGGGTACCCCTTGCATTTAAGGTACTCCTTTATTTGTGTTAAAAAAAACAAAAAAAAACAGGGCAGGGTTGGGTTTGCCACTAGTGTACACCAACCTCTAGAAAACTTTATGAAAAATTTGTGTCATTTTTTTCAAACACACACCCACCCCCATAAAAACAGTGGTAAGCTTTAGCTACTCTTTATAGAAAAATCTCAGCAACTGCAGAAGAAATAAGGTAAGTCATCCCATTGTGGTCAGAATTGGAGTAGGCCCCATTGTGGTCAAAATTGTAATTGTGGTGTACATTTGAGTTCTCAAATGTACACCACAATGTCCATGTGTTTCAAAAAAAAAAAAAATGTACACCACAATTACAATTTTGACCACAATGGGGCCTACTCCAATTCTGACCGCAATGGGATGACTTACCTTATGGAATGACTAGTAAAGTAGATGTGCCAATCACTAATTAGACGAAATTCAAATCCTTCTCCACAATATTATAGGAACTTGGAAGCTCTAATATTTGTCTTGATTGTTACATGCCATTTCAAGATTAGTTGCCAAAATACACCTTCACTTTCAGATATACATTTTTCATCTCTTGAAGCTTTCCCAAGTCTCCATTTTAAACAAGGTTAGTATAGTAATTCTCCAAGATCTAGTACAAAATAATATATTTGTGGAGTGGTAGTACACTCCTATACCTTTAAAACAAGTCTCAAAAAATAACTAGAAAAATTGACATCATGGGAGTTCTGAAATCCAATTAGTGATTTTGAATCTTAATCTTGATTAACTGAAAAATATTTAAGAAAAAACATCATTTATTTAATATTAGAAAATTCTTACATATTTTAATGCAATATTTATGAATTTGATTGCTCAAATTTAGGGTTTGCAAACCTATATTCCATGTTAGCACTACTAGTTTCTTTTACCCTTAGAAGGACATTCCGTAATCTTGTTTGTCAAACTTTATTAGTTTCTATAGCAAGACACACCTTTCATGTATCTAATGATTTTTTATGTACTAATATGTATCCAAAATTCAACTTCAATTTTTCATAGTAAAATGAATTTTGTGTTATTTTTTAAAGTAACTTTATTGTGAAATTGTAGTAATTACAAAATGCTTAAAACAATATGAATTTTTTTAGAAAAAATGGAGATGATAGCACCACAACACCATGGTGTAATTGATATATCCTTTGAGCTAACACTAAGAGATAATTGATGCAGAAAAAGTTTAAAAGTGGTGCACTTTAACCCTTCAAGGCCCATCAACTTTTTTACAATGAATGTTTCCACTGAATTGTTCCAATTTAATATATTTTTTGCGCATGGATGTGTTTGAAAACTTTAATTTTAACCATACAAATGTAACGACTACTTTTTTGAGTATGCTTGTAATTAATTTTGGAAAATATTGATCTTTGGATTTTTAGATTATAACAATTTTGGATGAGCAACTTTATAGGCAAGAAAAACAGCTTTGGGATAAGAAAAATTATAAAAAGATAAATAATGCTTTTCCTATCCCCCACCAAAAAAAATCTATTGGAATCTAAGATGAATATAAATTTTTTTAATCTAAAAAGATGAAAAACAAAAACAAAAACAAAAACTCTCCCAAATTTGTCCACATTTTCAAGCAAGAATAGTAGAAAGTCAAAATTGACCAAATTGGATCCTACACAATTTTTAAAAATTCATACATGCGTCAGTTTTTGGAATTTAACAATTGATATAGTTAAAATATTGTCTAAAACATATGCAAAAAAATTGGAATGATTTCAACCCCTAAAGGATTGAGGCACATTTTGAGCAAAAATTGTCAAAAGCTACCACCTTTTAGGAGAGCAAGAAAAAAATGAAAAAAGAAAGATTTTCCAAAAATTAAACCGTACGCATTTGTATTAGACTTCTCTGGAAAAGTGTGGAAAAAGTTTTAGAACCTTTGACAGCATGGATTGAAAGATTATAATGTCTGAAGTTAGGTGAAAAGGTTTCTTTTCCAACTTTGCTCGACAGGGCTTGGAAACTTCAATTCCTTCTAGAATGAGTTTTTTACACTACACATGGATTTCTTTTTTGACATTGGCATCTTGTATCATGTAAGCTACATGTCCGCAAAATTTCAAAATCATAAGAAATTTTTTGTACATGCTACCCGAAGCTGCCCAAGCTCCCCGCAAAATTCCGGGCAATATAAATTTTGATCCAGGCAATCGATTGGAAAAAAGTTACACTTCCAGAAAGGGGGTGCATTGTTACACATTGTGTCCAAATTTCACGAGCATCCAACCAAAAATGACTTCATAGGAACCTACCCGAGATTTCTTGCGCACACTGAATGGATACTTGGTCTTTTAGGGTTTAATTGTTTTCTGTTGTTCATCACACCATATTGAACCTTGTCTTTTAAAAATTGCTAGAAATAAAAATTTGAAAATAATTATGTAGAACCYATTTGTTTGTGTCGATAAAGTTTTATCTTTTTTTTTGAACACAAAAACAACAACATTCCAATTGAGAATTAAGTTTTGCAATCCCCATCATTTTATCATCACACCTTCGAAAATATTCACCTTACATTGCTCCAGATTCGTCCAAAATTCCTTATACGGCCGGTTATGGGTGGTTCTACCTTACTCTAAGTTCAATGTACCTTACTTCATTGCTGCACAGTAACTTATGCCAATTCCATTTGTCACAGGTTTTATGATTAACTAAGCCCCAAAAATTATTGCGTCCATGCACAACTTACGCTAACTAAGTGTAATTCCAAACATGCATTACCTTAACAGCYAGATAGTATCTAAAGTTAAGTTAAGTGCAAGGGCATTGGGGACCTGCCATTCCACTCCCTCCAATGCCAAAAGAATTGCTGTAAGTACTGGACAGGAACCTATCTTTATAAATAAATTCCCAATGCCGGTTAACTTACACTTGCTAAACGTCCAATGGATGCCACTAAGTTAATAAGTTTCACAGTTYAGCACCTTCCTGACCTCAGAATTAAATTAAGTTCACTCTCTCTCTTATCATAACTTATTAAGTTAATGAGTTCCTTGATCTTTTGTGGACAGGGTTCAGTTTTTGCCACAAAGCCAGCCAGTGCCCAATGTATTAATGCCAAGATTCTCTTCATTTTGATGGCACKGTACTCCCTGTGGCATTGATTGTTGCCTTGCCATAGATTGCTTGAGCTGAAATTTGAATGAKGAAATGCAGTGATTCTAAAGCTTAGTAAGCACTAAGTTAACCCTTAAAGGACGGACCTATCACCGCGGGGACAGGCGGGGGTGCAATATGTAGTGTTTGACCGAGGGGAAAAACAATGTTCATGCACATATTTAGCTTTGGAAAAATTGTACAAACCAATACTTGATGTTACCCATTCAAAAATTGCAAGAAAGGCATCATGGCACAAAACATTTTCATGTGAAAACCTTTACTATCTTCATAGAATTAGGCCTACCTAAAAATATAGAAGCAATTAAAGACACTAAATTTGACTTCCCATGATGATTGACATATGTGTGGTCACTTTCGCACAAAGAATGGATGAAAATTGGCGAATATCCACTCACTAGATGAGTTTTTTTGTCTTCCAAAGGATGTAAAACGTCCGCCTCGTCCTGCAAGGGTTAATCAACAGGGTTTAGGGTTGGTTTAGTTTTTTTTTCATTTTTCATGAAGTGCAAGAGTGGCAATATTAAATGTTATAGTGATGCTAAAAATTTCAAAATTCATCCACATATTGCATAGAAAATAGCACATATAACATATTCAAAATTTTATTTCCATCCACAATCTAGCGATTTTATGCAATTGTTTTCTTAAACTTGGAGTTTTTTGGTGATTTCATCCAAGATTTTGCTATTTATGTTCTAAAAGCTTGGCGCGAGGTCCATCATTTTGGTGCAAATTGACAACAAATCACCTAAAAAAACACTAGGTGGATCCGGCAAATAGGTTAGAATGCCAATTGTAATAAGATAATTAATGCCAGTTATCTTATAACCTAACTTTGCTCTGGACTCATCAATACTTAATCCTAAAGCATGCTGATTCATCTCCAAAATTGAAGACTTGAAAAAAATCATTATAAAGTGCTAATTGGAAGCATAATTTGGAATTGATATACAACCAAAAGTTGTAGACTGAGAATTGCAGATTCCATCTGTACGATTAGATTCACCAATGCTATCACCAATATATTTTCATAAATTTCGAAAGGGAAATTTCAAAATTCCTTCTAAATTTGATGAGAAGGAAAATGTTACCATTTTTGGAGTAGAATTTGTTGGAATGAATTTGAAATGAAGTTCTTTTGACATGGTGATTTTTTGAAATTTTTGTGTTGTTAAAATCTATGACTTCATTTTGGCAAATCCTGTTTTAAACTAAAGTCAATGCACTTTTGGCCTGGTCAACTACTTCACATATTTGCACATAGGTAAGTCTCTCTACAAATTAGAAGAACTTTCATCCAAGCAATTAGGAGGATGAAACTGCAGTTTCAATCTGTTCATCGTCCAGTTTCTGTAACCCGGCCCGCTCCAGGGTTAACCCTCGGATTGATCCTCATCTCAACCAGGCTTAATCAAGGCTCTCCGCACAATCCGAGTGATAATCAATGTGGGCGAGCTAAAGCCATGTTCAGTTGTTCACACATTCGGATGATGTGCTGATTGTCCTCGCAGGACGTTTGCTTACATGACAACCTCCGGAATTGGAAGTGGAGCTCTGGACTCTGAACAACAGACCTGAAAATCAAACCCAATTGTTGCCCCTGGTTCACTGTAAGCTTACTGTTTCCTTTCTCAATGGGAATTGCCCATGTGTTTTTTGCAAAAGCTTAAAAAATAAAACCCTTGCCAATTGAAGTTGGAGTGGCAATGCTTTGAAATGAGAAAGAAACCTAGGTGGCGCCTCACTCTCAGCCTGCCCCCAGGCTGACTTGTTCGCTTGGGCCAGACTAGTTGTTACTTCCTTGCCTTTATAAATTCCACTGTTCTTTGAAAAAAAAACAGTGAAGAAATTGAGAAAGAAACTGGTAGAAGGTTTTTTTCGTTTTTTTTTCTTGAAACATACGACCTATGAGGGTCGCAGCGATACAAACAACCAATGAAGGTCGCTGCAGGTTTGACGTTTTTTTTGGGTTTCTTTATCCAAATGAAATGGGATTTTTTTTTGTTTTTTTGAAACCCTGAGCTTATTCCTAGAATACCAAGAACAAACAGCAGAAAGCCAAGGGCAAAGGCTTGGAGAAAAGGATAACATGCCAGACAACCGAGAAGCCAATGAAATGGGATTTCATTGCAAAGATAAAGTACATACCAGCCATCCACAAGTGGCCTGGCAGGGAGCAAAAACTGCTACAACAGTTTCTATTTTCACTCTCACTGGAAGCTTTGGTAGTGTACATTACTACTTACACCCAAACCTGCAGGAACTCTAGGGACTATTTTTCCTTCGCTTAATTTTCGATTTAGATTATCCACTACAAATGCACGTGTTCTAGTACAGAATCCAGTTGAAAGCTTTTTTTCTTTTTTCTTTTTTTCCTTTTTTTGAAACACATGGTCAATTTTCATTGCAAGGGGAAACAATACACAGAACCGGAGGAGCAGTTGAAAGCTAATGGCAACAAGAAACTTAGAAGTACTGTACATGAAGGTGTGATTTGACACTCAGGTACAAAAATTGAATTTCCACATCAGATCTTGAAGAGTGCACATCACCTCACACCAATCACAATGTGACATCTTGCACCTTTTCTTTTTCTTTTTTTTACCCACATGACAAATCTGACCATCACGTAGACTATTGCACAAAAATGCATGGATACTTTGATGAACATAGCATGCAGGTCCTAHTATCTTACAACAACCTTGGAGTACTACCATTGTTTCTAAGTTACATAGAATAGTGAACTTTGTTTGCCKAAACAATCAAGTTGCCTTACCCAAAAATGTGACTTCATGACTTAGTTTTTGCCCACGTGGAGGTGCACATGAGCCTTGGAATTGGGTCGGGAACCAATGCACTAACCCATGCCACACACACGATTCTTGGTTGATGAAAATTATCACATCCTTATATGGTAATGACAATTTTTTTATACTAACAATGTAAAAAATATAGGAAAATTAGTGAGGGGCAAACTAATTTCTTTATTCAGTGTAGGTAAATAGGTCCAAACAAGGATTGAACATAGCTAAGATAGCCATAAAGACTTTCCTAGTAAAAACTAGTCAAGTGTGGAAACAAGGGCAACCGCCTCAAATATCATGCCCCACTCATTCTCTCTAGGCACAAATAGAATTCTAAGGTGGACAATGTTCTATACATAGGGGGATTAAGGGGACTCATGCTAATTAATCAACATTTCACACTATATAAGTATCTACCTTTGTTGTACATCAATAGTTATTAAAGTGTCCAGGGAATATACATCATATTTCAAACATCTACAATTTTCTACATAAGTTCCTTTAATTTTTGGTCCCCTTAAAACCCCTATTCACTATAGTGATCTTGTTTTGATGTCAAATTTAGTTTTGAGGAAGTTCCAAGAGCAGTCCATGGCAGAAGTGTTGCCAAGGCTGTAGACCAATGTTCAAGTAGAATCATTGGTTAGTTCATTGTTAGCCGGTGGAAGTGGGAAACATTGGGAAAAAAACAGTGGAAAAATCTATAGAGTTTTTGTTTAGAATAAAAAATAGAGAAAAAAATGGACTTGGTACTTGAAAAAAGATCCAGTATGGGATATTAAAGGATAATAGTTGATAAAACTCAAAAAATATTCCAAGCGTTGCTCTAGACTCCTAGGTGAGTAATATGCATAACATAGCTTACCCCAATACCAACCACTGACCTAATACCATCCAAATGTAGGGCCCTCATTGATGTAGGATGAAATCTATGATTATAGTACATGCCTTCACTTCACAATGAGCATGTACTACAATTATAGATTCTCACTCTAGAATCAATGATGAACCTACATTTGGGTGGTATTAGGTCAGTGGTTGGTATTGGGTTAAGCTTCTTTAGCGTGCCAACATCTAAGCTTGTTGCATGAACATACATGCTTGTCCTCAAAAATTTCCACAATTTTAGCACTGTAGATTTGGCTAGGGCAAGTGCTTCTAGTAGCGGTAGTACTGCTTTCAATCTACATAACACACATAATATTAATTCGTGATTCATGTGGAATTAAAACTTGAAAATACTATCATTGGAAGCATATCAAAAATACACTTGATAGGCATCGGAAGGTTATGCAAATGTGAATTGTAGACAAGCGAGGTAAAAATCATTAGAAACAAGAAAAAGACAGATTATAGAGGACTTGAAAAATTATACTGACAAAATGAAGATCATGAGCCTACCTGAGAAAAATCAATTTTTTAGTAGACTTGTTGAATTTGATCATTTTCAATGTTTTATTACTATTTTAATACTATTTTTATTACAAAAAGAATATCCTTCTTTTATTTTATATTTTAAACAAGTGGACACTTTATTCCAATGTTTTACAAAACATTGTGTTGAACCATAGGACAAACTGGACAAATTTGGTAAAAAACTTTCCTCTAGAATTGTCTCTCAGCTTCATAGATCAAAATGAAACATAGAATAAAAATTTATTCAAATTTCATCACTTACTCCGTAAACATGCAATGTTGCAAAAAAAACATTTTTTGGGGCAATATAGCAATTTTGACAACTCACTACAAATCGAATTTTCATTTTTTTTGTTGAAACTTTTGCATAGCATGTGCTCAAAGAGTAGCTTTTAAGGCTCAACCATTTTTGCAACTTTTGACTATATGGTTAAAAAGATATTGTATGATACATAATTTTCATTGCTTGGCGCCCAAACTAGGAATTCAAAAAAAAAATTTAAAATCACTTTTGTAAGAAAAATTTGAAATTGGTTTTTAAACATTTATATGTATGTGGAAAACTTTGAATCGTTCTGTTTTGATTATTGAATTGATAATTATGAGGCGTTTTAGTTTGCAAGTAGTTGTAAAATCTCTATTTTTAATTAAACTTTGAAATCCTCTATTTAACTCGAATTTCAATTTTTTAAATAAAAGTGAAAACATTGGGTGTAGATTGTAATTATATCATTACAACTATTGAGGACTAGCATTTTAAATCATACTCTATGCCTTTCTACTTAATATTTTTTTCAAGCATGTGTATGAAATATTTTTTGTTTAAAATTTTTTATATGTATTTCCAACTTGTTTATTCAACATAATTTGGAGAATGAGACATTGTAGGATCTACACATTTTTGTGTGAAGAGTTTGAAAGATGAAATTTAGCCATTTGGAAAGAATTGAAAATACTTCTATTTGAAATTCAAGCAACTTGATCTTCGGCAGTTGGTAAGGGATTTTATTTTGAAGTTTTAGGAGGGTGTACTCTTTCACCTTAACTAAAGGATCCTATGGTTGAATTTGTTAATGGATAAATATAGATGATGATTTTAGCCTTGCTTTTGGTTTGAGTACTTTGAAGTAGTTTTGGGCTTCAAAACATCAAAAAGTTTTAGGGGTTATATGAATTCTATTGTTGCAAATCTTGTTGATTTCCATTGTGCATAAGGTAAGACAGCCCATTGTTGTTATTTCTTCCATAGTAGTCAACTATGAAGTGGCCCTATTGTGGTTTTTTTAGTTTTGTGAGATCCGGCCCACAATTAATGTCTTATATGGTAATGATGGAGTGATTAGTGACCACATAAGGCACTTCCAACTTTTCAATGTGAAATTCATTACAAGGATTGACTTTTTAGGCATTCCATGTTAGAAAATATTGTGATTGCATTAGGTAGTGAGATGACCATCATGGATTCAGATTTTGTTGGATGTGGGGTGGTCTACAGACCGTGTTGGGCCATGGAAAACTGAACACTTAAAAAATTCCTAGCAAATCATACTTTATCAAAAATATACAATATCAATTGCACTTGCTGTTTCTTACACTTGTCTTCAAGTGGGAAAAAAATTGAAAAATTTCAATAGTAGCTTGAGGCCAAACTCCAAATTCTAATCACAATGGGTTGTCTTACCTTAGTATGTTCATTGAAAATTGCGTAGTGAATGAACAAATATTTGACTTTGTTTTTTCACGTGACATCTTCAAAATATCAATTTTTTTTATTGTATTTAATCCTGTAAAGAACAGAGGAAGACAATATTACGGTGATTTTGTAGGATTTAAATTTTACTGTTTTCAGGTCATTTTTTATGGATCAATTTTTGAAATGAAAAAGTTGATTTTTGAAGTCACGCAAACCTACATCCCCTGAACCATAGAAAAAAAAAGTTGTAAAGAAAAATAAAAAGTTCTAAAAATCTATACCGTACAAATGTTTAAGGACTAATACAAAAATCCATGAACAATTAGATGGATGAAGAAAAAAACTATATGTGCTTGGAACATGCCTACATTCTTCCATTGTTTGAACTTTTAAATGTCTAATCCTCTGGAAGTTGCAATCCAAAAAACTACACACAACCAAAGTAGATTATTGCCAATTTTTAAGCAACTATCATGGTGCTCCCCCAAAAAATTATCCATTCAATAGTTTGACAAATTTGGTATAAAATCAGTTCACAAAGTTTCAACAATTTCTTCATTCAATTTGATACTATTAATTATTTAGGACTAAACACAATTCTAATCATTGATTGTATGAATAGTAAATCATTATTATAATTATTTTCATACTAATTTATGAAAATCATGCAAAGAACCTTTGAGGAGGTTAAAATTGATTTAAATCTTTCAAGTTGCATCATAATAAAGGTTGAATGTGGATTYAATCTATTTGTTCATTAGATAAAAATGATGTTAATTCTTATATTTTCAATTGATTTTAGATTCATATTTTTGATAATATTTTTGAAATTCTTTTGGTACTATTAGAATGACAAATCAATCAATCAAAAGAACATGATGTAAATATTACCAATTCGAATACTCCCATATGAGAAAAACTACAAAAGTATTCATTTAAATTAAGAAATATTGGAGTTATCCGTTAGGTACTTTAAGGCAAGTTTACCACCAATGAAAAGCTCCAAGCAAAGTTTTGATGTCAATTTTAGTAGACAGGTTTCAATTACATACCCTTTTCTTTTCTTTTCTTTTTCAAAGAACGGTGGAATTAAAGGGCAAAAAAGGTAAACAATTACATACCCTTTTTGTACCCCTACTTAGTGGCTAGCAGTAATAATTTTAATTTATTGATCTATGAAAATGACCTACCTCACATTGAGTCTTGAGAGGTCAATCATGAAAGTTTACATGATAACTAAGTAAGTTACCAGCTAGTAATTTCCTACTTGATTATTTTGGAGCATGTATTAGTGTGACTTGATTAATTTGGAGCATGTATTAGCGCAACTTGATTAATTTGGAGCATGTATTACTGTATTAGTGTGTGGATGAGACCTTGCCGTGTTTAAGAGGTGCAGTAAGTTAATGATGGTACCTTGCCTTCAGGTACTTGTCATCATTTACAGCTCTGCCAACATACAAAAATGACACAATTTACCGAGTGCAAACTGTACTGCAAACTACCTAATCAGAGTGTACGTTTTCAGTAATCTAGTCGTTCAATAATAAGAATCTCACTCCCAGGCTAAACCGTCCGCATGAACCTGCTGACTAATTGTATTTTCCTCTTATTTTTTTTTAATGGATTCCCTATCTTTTGAAAAAAAGAAATAGGGATCTCACTTTGATCCACATATTTGTGAATTAGTGAGTTAGTTTTTGTTTGTTTGTTTGTTAGTTTGAAACACATGGACAATTTTTATTCCCACATTTTCTAGAGAGCAATACCATATTGCATTAGTCATTTTGCCCATGATGGGATAGTTTACCTTATTGTGCCTAGGGCCATATTTGTGAGCTTTGATGCAATCCATCTCACTCCAATGTAAAGAAGAGGAAGTTTCACKTCAATGTGTTTGGTATCTTCATGCCCTAAGCATAATAAGGTATATTAACTGTTCATGGGTAGAATGACTAATGCAGTATGGTATTGCTATCTAGAAAAACGTGGGAGTAAATTTCAATCATAGACAAGCAATAAGAAACAATGTTGCATTTTGAGAAAAAAAAGTTTTCCAAATTCATGTAATTTTTAGGAAATTTACAGAAGGGCAATGTCTTAGGCATTCCATTCCAACCCCTTAAACAAGGTTGTGAATGTTTGAAAATAGTTATGGTAACACTTCTACCAACCCATGCCCAATCTAGTGCACACAATGACGACAATACCTACAGCTACCAACTTCTATTGCTCCAAAGAATTGATTTGCATTGATTTGAAGCTAACTAAGAGTGAGTTCATGGCAACTTTAATTTAAGCATGGATCTTGCCTACTCCAAATACATGCTATCCTCAAATTGTGCAATCAATTAATCCAGCATTTTAAGACCGTGGTTGGCACTTTGTTTTCTTTTTCTTTCTTTAAATTTTACTTGCATTGTTAAATTAAAAATTAATCATGGCTTACAAAAAACTAATGATTTTAAGTATCATATTATTAAAATACCGTGTATGGAATAGAAAAATGATATAGAAAAATAAACTAAAATACCATGTATACAATAGAAACATGATATAGAAAAATAAACTAAAATACCATGTATACAATAGAAACATGATATAGAAAAATAAACTATTGTTCTAGCTCACATAAGATTATATACTTTGAACCCTACTTCATATTGTACCACTAGTAGAAACATGGGTTGTGAAGATTAGGGAAATGAATACAATAAAATAGACATGACAAATTTGATCATKAATGGGTCTTTTTGAGYGGTTTCYCCAATCCATGCTACCTTTCATTTCATTATTTTAGTTTGGCCAWAAAATATATACTCCAAGGATTTGGGATCCTCAACCAAAAACAAGACTCAACAAAAACAAATTCCAACTCAAGCTTCRAGTCCCTGCTATCATTTTGAATATAATATGAGAAGGRTTGCACTACATGAAGAATCTTGGTAGGTTGATTTTATGTTTGACAAGTGTATCCAATGCAAAGTGCCTCTAAATTGAATTTTTGGGTTTTTAATTATTTGTYTATTTTCCGGTAYATGTACACTACAYGTATGTAGAGTGTGCCACATAATAGTTTATATTAAAAAAATGAGATTTGGAATTGGGACATTGATCTTTATTCTATGAAGCTCCAAGTCTCCYATATAATATATTTAGGGTCATTMACACTACATTCCAAATCCCAAGTCTCAATGAATTCTCAAAATCTARTTGGTAGAGGATTGAAAATTGGTGCTTGGTATTTTACACTRAGTCCTAAGTCTCCATAMTCCAAACTACTTGCAAGACAAAACATTTTGGAATTTTTTGTGCCAAGAAGTGGGGACTTAGAGCTCAAGTTGGTTTTAGCAAAAAATAAAGACTCAACTCAAACTCTAAATCCCCATGCTATTATTTTGAATATAAATTGAGAAGAAACTTACAATAAAAAAACAAATCTTGTGGACTGAAATTACAATAGAACTTCTAATGAGCCAGGGCTCTCGAACCGGTCTAACACATTACTACTCAAAGGTTATTAGAATTAGACAAGGTCATTTGCTCTCATGTTGTTTGAATGTGGGCCAGGCGTGAACTGGTCTGAAACATTACTGTGGAGTCATATCAGTTTAGAGAGTGAGGATTATTAGAAATTATACTATATGTTCTAATTTGTCCAATGCAAACGTGAAGCTAAAAAGCCCCCTTAGGTTGATTTTTGACTTTTTGATTCATGGTTTTTTGGCATTTAATTGCTATATCATATTRTACAAGAGACAAGTTGGAACTTAGAGTTGGAGATGTGGCCTTCACACTATGGAGTTCCAAGTCCCAAATTTGATAATTGTGTTCACCTTCTAAGTTATAACTTCCAAGGGAGTTCGGATTTGACCTTGAACTTGGATTTAGAGAATTGAGACTTGGAACGTGGTGTAACTTACAAAAATGTCATCGTATGCGCTCATTGCACTTGTGAGTGTTTTTAGAGGTGATTTATTGCTTAAAGGTTATACAATCTTTTTGAAGGAATATTCAACAATAGATTTTCTATTTTTAATGGATGAAAGTCATTCAATTTGTACATAATCTAGGTACAATATCATTCTATTATGAATAAAAGTTACATACTTCTAGATGAATATATATATGCTTTCATCTATATATTATTTGCTTCATCCATGTCAATGGGTAAAAATAATAATACCACTGTACTAGAAATTGCTTTTATGTTGTGCCTTGGAAGCATCAGTCTCCTTGAAATGTCCCCTACAAATAGCTATAGAATGGATAGAAGGTGATTCTTAACCCCTAAAGGACCACTTAGCCACCACATGGCTTTTGCATCTACATTTGTAGCAAATTCAATAATTTAACCTCACTAACAGCTTGTAAACAACAAAGAGACCCAGGATGCTTTTTTAAGCTGAATCCGTTGGTGCAATCCGATCAAGAAATGATCAAGTGTATGATTTTGGGTGAGTTTTTTGAGAATTGAAAAGACATTGTGGGCAGGCACTTCACATTCTCATATCTTTTTCTCTACACCTCAAAAATGATTTAGAAAAACTTATACATTAATATAATGATGATATGTACTTGTGGAAAAAAGTTTAGAGATTTTTGGGCAATTTTGAGCATTCCCATTTTAACATTCCCATTTCAGCATATGTACAAAGTACTACCTAATTGAACATCTTTCATCAATCTTTTCAACAGTGGCATTTTCTCTAAAATTGTGCAATGTTGTTGATCTTTTTTTCATAGGAAAGATACACAAGTCTACTTTCATTTCAATGGTGGCGATCATCAAAATTATTTTACACTAAAGAGATATTATGTTTGTTACAAGAGCTAGTAAAAAAAACAAGAAATATGATCAAACACCCGCTGTCTTTTACAGGTTAAACAGACTACATTGACATCGAGTGAATTGAGAAAAAAATTATTTTTTATTGCAAGAGACAATCATTGTCTTTGATTTCTTCCCATTTCTTAACAAGTTGCAAGTGGATGGATTTTGAAAAACCTAATGTCACAAATAGGTGCCTATGCCCCAAATCTTTGGAAAAATYATATGTAATTCCAAATTGCTTAGAAAAATATGAAACCAAGTGAGTTAAGTTCTACATTCATTTTTATTTCTCTGAAAAGTGAGTTAAAAATATTTCTGCCCACGTAAACCTATGAAAAAGGCAGACACCCCTTAAACGGTCTCTCAGTTTAGACCACTGCTTCAGCCCAGGGACTGACTCCCCCCCCTGTCAAAATATTCCATTGGAATGTGTAACGTTAGCTTCGATCTGACCACGGAATGATTAGCCACGGGTAAGTTAAACCATTCTCACCTCTTTGAAAACATAAAACAAAAAAACATTCTCACCTCTTTGAAAAACAAAAACAAAAAACAAAAAACATTCTCACCTCTTTGAAAACAAAAAAACAAAAAAAACATTCTCACCTTCTTCTGGCAATGCCAAATCCTACGGCAGCACCAGTTTTTTTCAATTTTTAATGGTCATTTTTTTTTTTCATTTTTTCATTTTTTAAACAAACGGGAAACCCAATGCAATTTTTTAATGTTTGATTACCAATTGTAAATGTAGTGATTTTGCACTGGACAGGTGCTGAAACCTGCACAATCCTTTTCAACACTAATTTCTTTAGCTGATGTGTTTCAAAATCACAATTACACTTATATCTCAATATTCTTGCCAAGTACAAGTATACACATTGCAAATTTCTTTTAACTTTCACAATCGTTKGATTGGCTGAAGTTAAACCTARAGAACTTGGGTATGTGTTTCATAAGATTGTCTTAAATGGCTGTTGTTTTCTAGTGCATTGAGTGAAAATGAGTGAAAATGGGAAAAAAAATCAATTAAAAACATTGTTTTGGATTTGAATTGTACAAAATTATGCTAAACTATTATGGGAATGTGTAAAAAATATTTCAAACTTTTTTGAGGATTTAGAGTGCATGATTATAGTGTTTGAAGTTAGACCTTACACAAATAGACTTTTGAGTGAAGATGACTCATATAAGTTGGAGTTCATTTTTACTCTTTTACTTTAGGTTAGAAGGCGTAAATCCAGCCCTATACAATAAGGGCTATATACTTTTATTTTTCTTTGACGAGGATTATTTTTAGTGGATAACTTGGATAACCTTGTAAAAGGCAAGTACTGTGGTGAATACACAAAGGTGATGATACGTGACTTTAGGAACTTGAGCCCATGAGCCTAGGCACCTATGTTGTATGTCTGAGTGCCTACAATATAAGTACCTTCCATGATTAAAGGATACTTAGGTTATAGATACCTATATTGCATGCATCTTCCATGGTCATAGGATATCCATATTATAGGTACTTATGATGTAAAGGCCTTTCATGGTTATAGGATACATAATTACACCGAGGCTCAAGGCTTGCGGGATTGCATTTCTAGGCTTACGCATTATTTAGTGTCATTAGTTCATTATCATAGCCAATCTCCTTGAATTTCTCTTCTAGTTGCCTCTTGGTTGTATTAGAGAGAAGTTGTGCCTATTGAATCCCTTCTTGTCAAGGTGCATGATGGAAATTTTTTTGTTATTTTTGAGTTTTTTTTTGTGAAGGTACGTCAACTACTATGCATTTCACACATTGTATTAGTAGCCCCTTATATTCCATGGTGATCACTATCTCTTTRTCTTTTAGGGGTAATGAAAGTAAAGTTTGTAGGTCTAATATGTTTGGATGATGTATTGAAACAACTCTACTTTGGTCCTTTCTTAATAAGATATGAGCATCCTCTATGAAGAGGACTACAGTAGTGTTGTTGGTGAGGGGGAAAGCTTTAACCCCTAAAGGACCAAGTGTCTTTTCAATGTACTCAAGAAATCTCAGGTAGGTTCCTACGAAGTCATTTTTGGACAGATGTTCGTGAAATTTGGATGCAATGTGTAACTATGTACCTCCTTCCTGAAAGTCTAAAGTTTTTTTTGATTAGGTGCCCAGATCAAAAATCAAGCTGCTCTAAGCTTTGCGGGTAGCTCGGGTAGCTTCGGACAACATGTACAAAACTCTTCTTATGATTTTGAAATTTGGAAAGTATGTAGCTTACATGATATAAGATGAAAATGTAAAAAGAGCTAGAAGTGCAAGCCTTTGAAGAAAATACTTTTGGAATTATCTTCAAGCCAACTATGACTTGAGCTAATGGATAAGACTTGAGATTGTCAGGAATCAAAGCAAATCTTTGTCATACATGTCATACATAAGATAAGTTATCCAATTTTTTGGGTAGATTCAACTATTGTATAGTTTCAAAGAATTCTAGAAGAAATTACCTCACTAATTGTAAAACAATGAAGCTTGAATTTCAAGATCTTAGTTTTTTTAACCCATCATAAAAGTGAAGTTTTACCTTTCAAGCTTTATATTGAAAAGTTTGCATGCCAAAAAATTTAAGGATAAAATTTTGTATTGAGGAATGAAGTTCAATATACATGATTTTTTAAAACCAATATATAYTTCATATTCATTTTTGGAATTTCATATGGAAACCTAATAGTTTATTTTAGGAATGACCATTAATATTGATTCCTTYAGCATCTACCTCCCAATGGTGGCATCAAGGATTGAATCTGCCATTTAGGGGTACGGAGGAACATTTAGGTTCTTTGTAAGGTCGACCTCATAATGGACACATCAAGAATGGAATTTTTCCATCTAGGTCCATGATTTTTATAGTTGATCCATTCCCAATAGACGCTTCATTCCTAGACAATACTCTTTTAGACTAGAATTAACCTTCTTTTCTTATCAACATTCTACTCTCATCATATTTCAAAACATGAGTAATTGAGTACATTAATATCCAAGAGGATGGAAAATGGGGCCATAGCCACTTTGCTCTTCAAATGGATACATCTTCAACTTTGAAGTCTAGAAAGGAGAAAATAATTCAAAATGTGCAAAAATGGGTACATGAGTGGGAATGGGTATGTCTATCCTTGATTCCAATCAATATGCGAGCACTATGATGCCAGAATGCCAAAATTCTGAATGCCCGCATGCCCATCTAGAAAAGGAACAAAGTTCTCCTTCAAATATACAATACACATTGTTTGTATAGTGTATACAAAACCATGAAGTGAATCAATGGAAATTGTCCATGTGTTTCAAAAAAACAAAAACAAAAAACCATGAGGTGAATTTTGGACATAAAATTTAGCCCTAAAAATAGGGCCCAGGTGGACTGGTCCATTTGCTTGGCCACTCCAAGTAATTCCTAGGGTGCAAGTATAAAAAAAGCCCCCTAATTGGGGCCTGATTAATTTATCTTGCACATCACATCTAACTAAGTAGGGGCCTTTGATTTCAAATATGAATTCAGAACTTGCAAATTCTACCATGCGTGGAAAATAAGAAAATCTAGGGTTTTACCGAGTGGCTGAGCAAGGAGGTCAGTTCACCCCAGCCGAAAATAGGGCCAAGATGAACCGACCCCTACAGTGCCCCTGTCACAAGGTGAATGTAAAAGCTGCCCCCTATTTTGTGCTGCGTAAATTTTGTATTTCTTCACCACTCCTGGTTAATTTGGGGCCTTTGATTGTAAATACATAACATTCTTAACTGGGTGTGTACCCTACCCCTAGGTGGAGGTATAATCCTCGGCTATATACCTAGGGGAGGATTAAGGTTATAATAGAAGCAATTTCATTGGTTGGCATGGTTGGCAGAGAGTGGGCTATCAGACTTGAAAAAGCTGATTGGTTGCTTGGGGGCCAGAATTTGAGGAGCAAAAGGGGCCCCCCTTTTGACGGTTAAGAATGTTATGTACAAATTCAAAATTTTCAAATTTTGTCATATTGTCATACGTGGCAGAGAAAAGAATTCCAGTGTTTTCCCCAGGGTTAAAAAAAATAGGCCCTCAGCCGTCGGTCTCTGCACAGAGGCTGGTCCAGAGTCCAGACTGAACTGAAGTTAGAGCCAGCGGCCACCACCACCAGGAATGCCATTTCTCCCGAGAATGCCAACTGGGTCCCCACCACATTAATTCTCTTGATGATGAACAGAAATGGAATGCCACCTCCATATTCTCACCGTATGTACGCCCAAACTGTACCCCAAGGCCAGGGTGAACTGACCCCCTCGTTGCCCCTCACAAGGTAAATGTAAAAATTGTCCCCTATTTTGTGCCGTGTTATTTTTTTTATTTCTCTAGGCGGCATAGTGAATTTGGGGCCTTTGATTGCAAATATGAATTCAGGATTTGCAAATTTTGTCATATGTGGCAGATAAAAGAATTCCAATGTTTTCCCCAGGGGTAATGAAGGGGTCAGTTCATCCTGGTCAAACCATAACATTCTTAGCCTTCATTGGGGGGGGGGGGGGGGGGCTTGAAGTGCATTGGTAGTGTTGTCAATGCATACCTTTATCAACATACCAGATCATACTCGAGCGTTTTATTTATTGCTGGCTCTATTATGTGTTCGTTGTAGAATTCATGCTGGTTGACTTGGTCCCGTTTGTGCTTGCTAAGTGGACGGCGATCTAAAGTTAAGCTTCTTGGTTTTGTTTGGATCATGGTTGTCACTTCCGTCTGCGAAGTCCAGAAAACCAGACTGTAGTTATGGAAGTTTACTAAAACAAGCAGGGTCTGTATACACGAATGYTTAGGAATTAGGAATAGTAGAACCGTCATTTTTAGTAACGCTGCGGATGAGAAGTCAGTTGAATGCCCGCGAATGAATTAATGCAATACATATGGGAGAGTTAGCGTAGTAACTGTACAGGCAACCTCTCTGCCACGTTTCGCAGTGGTTGTCACATTACAGATGTGAACAGGTGTCGTCGCAAAGAAAGATTTCGAGAATTCGCTCTTCTTGTTAAGCCGATTGGTCTTGACTGACTGTCGAAATCTGTGAGCTCGAAATCGCGAAATCTTTGAGCTCGCAGATTTGCTTCACTACTTCGGATTATGCAAAGTGGATGTAATCTTGGTTGCTCGATCAACAGAGATATGGAATCTCCATATGAGACCTGATACAGTGGTGGAGTATGGCGAAAGATCTCACTCTTTAGTTAGTACAGCTTAAACTTCGATTATGTTGATTTTCAAACATGAAGGGGACGTGCAAAAGCTAGTCCACCGATAGCCAGCTTGGGAAGCGTCGTGTTTGAGAACCCATGTGTACCCGGAGATTGATGATTGCGGTGCTCGTGAAGTCCACTACAAGACACTAAAAAARTCTCCTAATTAAGTTTAAATCAACTACAGGGTTTGTGAGCATCGGTTTTCGAGATGGTCACAATCTCGACTGTGGGGCCCGATTCAACGAATTTGTATCTGTGCATTTAGTAGAGAACGGCAGCTTCAAGRACTTGAATTGAGATTCTGGGCTTCTGATCTCAAGAGATCTGTTTTGGATGTTTCTGGTAACAGTAACTGAGACTGAGGAATATTCTAATTTCAGTACCGGAACKARCAGTCGAAATTTCACTTTTGTTTTTATAGCAGGAGATAGTGTTGAAATAGCTCGAGCYGTGACCCAGCAAATCCGTGAGTTCGTCGACAGCCACTGTGGATCCGACGCAGAGCGAGGGAGAGCGAGAACAAACGAGAGAGACCCATGCAGGGCACTGTTGCGTCAAACAGCAARWGSATTTTAATATTTTGTCTTTGGTTCACTCACTTCCGGAACATTGAACGAATAACGCGGCTTTCCAAGGTTGGAGGACATGATGCTGAGTTAGATGACATGGACCATCATTAGCATTAACATGGGTTACAACCCTCTCCGTCTGCAGTCTGCACCGTCGAAACCAAAGAGTACTAGCTGGACACATATTTTTTTTTATCATCAATTGCTCAAATTACCACCAGACGTACTGTTATAAATAATTAGAGTTACAAAACTGTAATATATTGCCGAATAAGGCTGCGAGCACAGTATCAGCCAAAGGTGTGCTTCATGTCTCGCATGTCTTATAGAATATTTTTACACACTGACCGTGCATCACAGCATGAAGACGGAACTGGTGAAATTACCACAAACGAGAATGTCCAGGAGAGAATAAATTTAACTTACCAGTGCTCTGAACAATTCTTCGGTACCGAGCCGTTGCGTGAAGTTAATACAMCCTAATTACGAATTCAAAACAAGTGAAAATAAAATCATATCCTGATGTTCCTTGTAAATAGAATATCGCAGGCCACTTTCTAAACAGCAGAGGATTCTCGGCGGTAACTTGATGGAAAATCTTAAATTAGCGAGCTCTCTACAACTGTAGAAGTTCCTCCGAAACATGCACACGACGTGATTAGAATGCCCGAGAACAATCCCTCGTGCAACAAGAAAAACACAACCAATTAAGCTTTAACCCACAAGACAAGGAGACAGCTTCTCCTTTGAACTTTCCGAACCAAACACCTCAAGAAGCGGCAAACCCCCACTTCCCATTTCCCACTTCCCGGAGCCTTGCAATTTGAGTTCCCTCCGAATATGCACCCCAAGATTCCTGCAGCAGTAAGCAAATAAATAAATAAATATCAGGAAACGGGAAAGAATACTAATTAAAGACCCACCAATAAATCATTCGTTGGGACACTGCGATCATGAATCCCAGTATCCCAGGGCTCCCAAAAGTTGCTAGATTCCATTGCAATAGATGTGGGTGGCAGTCTGACATCACCCACATCAATGCAGGCAGCAGGCCAGGAGCGTCCATGCATTGAGAGTTTGAGACGCGGCAGGGCAGGGATGCAGGATAGAGAGCAAGATATAAATGTTTTTTATCAAGGAATTGGGCCATCCCTGCAGCCGCCTTTGGAGCATGTGGGGCTTTTTTGAACCTGTGGATGGAGTAAAGCTTAATTAGGTGTCACCGCCCCTGGGGAGAGCAATTATCTTACCGTAATAGTTACTGGAACTAGCTGGATTATGAGTTGATTAATCTATATTAAGTTAACAGGGACACTGATGCAATGAAGGCCTTCCGAACCAATTTTGTTGATTTCCTAAACCATTTCCTAACAAACACACATCATTTTATATTGTAGCTACCTCAAGATCTGCAAACCTAAAACAAGTGTCACATTGAGGTGCTTCTACCTGATGGGTGCACTGGAGCAGCGGCCGTTTTCGTTGCCAACTCCAAACCCACCCCCAATTTGCCGCTGCCGCACCTCCACCAAATGCCACAACGAGGATGCTACCCTGTACCGAGGATACTGTACGGTGTAAATGGGACCCCGGATTCCTCTTCCTTCATTCCTTTATTTATTTATTTATTTATTTCAATTTTTTTTAAAGAGTGGTGACCTCACTCATTCCTTAATTTTTCAGTCTATTTTTGAATTGCTTCAGTTGTTGGTCGTTGTTTGAAGTAGATTTCTGACACCTCTCGTACAATTGGGAATTTTCGAGCCCTTGGGTTGGTGCAGAGTGCCAATCATGAAGAACGATGAGAGAGATTTAATTCAATTTAATTCAATTTAATTCAATTCAATTCAGGGCCGAGTAACTTAGAATAATCACAGCAACTGCAAGTTAATACTTCCGCGTCGGTCGGTATAATTAATAAGTCATATATTATATCAGGTTTTGAATTAACTTAATGGGAAAACCTCACTTAATTAATGGAATAATTGGGGAGGGAGATCAAAGCAATGAGCGTAGCAAATCCGAGCTTGATTCTGAATTTAAAAGAAAGGTAATCAACAAAAAGACTCATGTTTTCATAATTCATATTTCTTATTGATCATACAGCTAGCTACTGAAAGTTAACTTAAGTTGGGGTAGGGTGTTTGAATCTCAGAGGATTTAGACTTCAAAAGTTCAAAAACAAATTGAGCAAATAATGAAAGAATCAAGTCCGTTGTAAATTTGAGCAAATTATGAAAGAATCATGTCCCGTTGTTAATAAGCTTATTAATCTAGTGTAGACGGATTTAACTTTAATTTGTAYAGTACAGGGAAGTTGAACGAWTTCAACACATTCTCTGAGGCCAGCCAGAGTGTACACATTGAGTTATTATCTGCATGGTTGCTGAATAGTCCCTCTATCTAAGTTGAAATCTACACCCCATTATTTCTTGATTGAACTTAGATTTTGGTATTAAACTTAATTAGATTGTTTCATATTTCAATTAAGATTCTTGAGTATTTACAGAAGATTTCAACTTTATAGAAATTGGCGAGATTAGGCTTCCTGTAGAACTTAACCCTTCAAACTCCCCGGAGATTATATTCGGTTGACTGTGTATTGGCCGGGGTAGACTAGCGGTTAGTCTAAAATAGACTGTTATTTGTTTTCATTTTTTCTTCTTAGCCACAAGTTCTGTGTTTTGCATGACAATTACATACCTTGCAATTTTTTTTTAAATGTGGGTTCAAAAGTTATGAAAATTGTTGCCCCATAAAGCAGCTCCTCCAGCACACGTTGTGTGAAATTGTCAAAGAAAAGAAAAGAAAAACTTCTATAATGAGCAACCCAAATTTCTATATTGCCAACAAAAACCCAGTGTTTCGAAATTTAGGGCTTAATACTATTATCACCATCTCTTGAAAAAAAAATGAGCCACAAGAGAACTGATTGTTCAAAGTGGTCAAGTGATTAATATTCACAAATATGCATATTCAATTTTGTTTTGTTTTTGAAACACATGGACAAATTCCAGTAAAAGAGTACATAGAACTAGAGGAGCACGTCCCCAACACTATTTTTTATTTATTTTTAACTACAAATTAAAACAAAAATTGACCAAAGAGGCAAGAAAAAGCTAGAGGCTCAAGCAAACACCCCAGACCAAGAACGAGGTGACAATGGAAAGCCAAACGGGCTGACTAGAGAACATCTTGCCAGGTAAACAAACAAGCTTAGGCAAACTCGCCCATCTTCGAGACAACTAATTGTCATCTCACTTGAAGACGAGACTTCTCACCAAAAAAATCCGTTGGAAGCGAGGTGTGGTCAAAGCATGTGAAAAAGGTGCCAACTTTGTCCAAATAGAGTGCACAAAGTTTGGTGGTTTTAACCCCTAAAGGACCAAACTGCATTTTTTGGCAACATAGCAATTTTGGGCAGCTCACTACATATGGATTTTTTATTATTTTTCTTTGAAAATTTTTCACAAGATGTGTCCGAGGAGTAGCTTTAAGGCCCAACAATTTTCATAACATTTGAATCCACTGTTAAAAAGTTATTGCATGATATATGATTTTCAGTGGTGGGCGGGCAGCCCGGGCAGGTCTGAAAAAATGACTTTTCCCATAATTAAAAATTTGAAAATGATTATCTACAACTATAAGTACATGAGAAGCTTTGAATTACTCCATTTTGATCAACGAGTCAAAAGTTATGAAGAGCTTTTGTTTGCGGGCAATCATGGAATCTCTATGCTAAAATAAACTTTGAAGTCCTTTATTTAACTCATTTTTCAATAATTTTGAAAAAAATCAAATATTGGGTGTAGATTGTTTATTACAACATTTCAACCATTGGGATTGGCAATTTTCAATTTCATAAATAAATTGTTAACAATTTAGTATTTTGAATCATTCTCTACTTCTTTCTACTTACTATTTTTTTCCTACTCAAGAATCTCTCCAAGGAATTATGATGTCATGCGATCTAATGTAACTAATTATGATGTGCAGGAGCTTAATTTAATGGCACTGAAATGCAGGCAATATGCAGTTGCACATGCCTGCTTGGACATTGTGTGGGAGTGTGGGACATTGGCCAAGTTCAGTTGGAACAGATTATTATTATTATTATCATTATTATTATTATTATTATTATTTTTTACACCCATAGTTGTGTGATTGTTTTCCTCACAGGACGCTAAATACAGCCCACCAAGTAGGCCCAGCAGGGTAAATTTTGGGGTTACCTAGGGTGAAAGTAAAAAAGCCCCGTATTTTGAGTTGTGTCTGGATATGTTCAGTTCTAGACCTTGACTACCTAATTTGGAGTCTCTAATTGTAAATATGAATTCAAAATTTGCAAACTGTATCGTGTGTGGAAAATAAAAAAAATTCAGCATTGTCCTTAGGGGTAAATTGAGCCTGTTGGGGGCAGTTGGGCCCACTTTGTCAGCTGGGGTTAACGCCCTGCCCTTGGCTGGGGGTGGGATCCAAATGAAGAATTGAGTTGAAGCTTAAGTAACCACTTTATGACCACATGGCAAGAGAATGTTGCATATTATAAATTTATAAAATAGTAGCTGCAATATAATTTGTGGTGATTTACATCAAAACTACAATGTGTGCGTGTCTATATATATATATATATATATAAAAATGAAAGTGCAAAACTACATGTGACGACCCTGCGTAGATAAAATTCAATGATATATGGTGTTATGATGGAAAGGCCTTTAGACTTTTTTCAATCAATATTTCTAAGACTTATAGGTCAATTGTACTAGAAATGACTATTTTTTAAGATATTTTTCATCAAGATGACCTTGAAATTTGAGGAGTTATTGAATCTCTAAAGTTCATTGTTGMCACCTCATAGTTGGAGAGATTAGCAAGAGGTTATGGTGTCTTTCAAAACTCACTTTTCTAGTATTTCTAAATTTTATTAGTGATCTTWCCTRGCGGATAATTTGTTATTATTGTATAGTTTTTACAAATTA